>JAQZBX010054557.1:0-18611 GCA_029593785.1 Cabassous unicinctus
GAGGAACCCCAGAAGCCTGAACCCTGGCAAACACCGGCAGCTGTCTTGCTCTAACACGTGACAATGGACTTTGGTGAGGGAAGAAACTTATGCTTTATGGCCTGGTAACTGTAGACTTCTACCCCAAATAAATACCCTTTATAAAGACCAACCCATTTTTGGTATTTCACATTAGCACCCCTTTGGCTGACTAATACATCTATATTTGTACAATTGTAACAAATGTACCATCCACCTGTAAAACATTATTAATAGGAGATAATGGGAGGGATAAGATCCCCAATATTTTCTATGTGAGTTTTCTGAAACCTAAAACTTCTTTGAAGATAAAGCACACACACACACACAAAAGAAGAAACTGGAGAAACATATGGAAGAAGTTGCCACTGTACGTAAAAAATCAACAAATCTTATGATGAAAGATACAATAGAAACTATTTTATTTATTTATTTTTTATGTGCATTTTACTTGCTATTTTATTATTTTATTTTATTATTATTACTATTTTTTTTTATTATTTTGGCTTATGGATAGGGTATCCTTGCTCTTTTGTGTAAATGTTATAGGGTTCATAATAAAGACAGCCCTAACATTCAAGCTTTGGATGGAAAGGACTAGTGCCTGCTGCCTATCTTCTGGATATTCAGTAAGAAAGAGGACAATCAAAACACTTTTCATTGATTGGTTCCATCAGTGTTTTGTGCCAGAGGTTAGAATATCCCTTGTCACAAGGGATTACATTTAAGATATTATTACTTCTGGACAATGCCTCCAACCACCCGGAATCCCATGAATTCTTCATTGAAGGTTCTGAAGTCTTCTACATGCCACCTAAAACAGCTCTCATTCAGACTCTTGACCTGGTATTAATATGGACATTTAAGGCACACTATACAACTAATTCGTGGAGAGGATCATAGAGACTACTGAATAAACCCTAACAAAGTGTGGAAGGAGTTCAATATTGCTATGCCTTTAATGTCATTGAGAGAGCTACAAAAGCTAAAAAAAAAAAAAAATTCTGACTTCTTCTCTGGAAGGAAAGGAGGTGCAAAAAATTTTATAAACATTTTCCAGATCATGGGAATGCCAAGTTCCTAGCTCCTGTAATGTGGAAGAGATAACTGTAGATAAACACATGTATTGTGTGTTGGTTTAGCTTCTCTGGAGAAACATGACTACTTATATAGGGAATACTGCCACACACAAAAATTAATAGTGTTAATATATGAATTCAGAAAATTGCAGAAATAATTTCAACTCCCCATAATAATTTCTATATCTGCAGAATAAAAATGAACAATCCAGAAATGAAATAAAACATTTCTATTTCCAAGAGCATCAATATTATTAAAATTCATGGAAATGAAGTTAACATTGAAGGTGCAATATTTATGCAATGAAAATTACTAATTATTGTTGAACAAATTAAAGAAGATTTCGAAAGTCAAAAGTTATCCCTGTTCATTGAAAAAGTGGCAGTGTTCCCTATATAAGTATTTAGAATGTTGAATATTGGCATACATTGAGAAAATTGTTAAATTGTGATTGTGTATAATTATTTTAATATTCTTCTGGCTTCAAGTGAATATTATTTTGTGGAGCAATTTTCCATATACTCATATCTGTATTGGTCTATACTATTCTTTTCTTATGATGACTATGTGGTTTTGCTATCAAGATAATGTTAGCCTATTAGAATGAGTTAGGAAATGCTCCTTTACCTTCTCTTTTTTGGAAATTTTTGAAAAGAATTGATATTGATTCTTATTTAAATATATGGTAGAATTCAATATTGAAGCACCCTGGCCTTGAGCATTGTTGCTTTTTTTTGAAAGGTTTAATTATTGGTTCTATACATATACTTGTTATTTATTTCTTATTCAGTCAATTTTTGCAGTTTCTGGGTTTCTAGGAATTTCACCATTTCATCAGAAGCATCTAAATTGTTGGGATAAAATTGTTCCTAGAATTATCTTTAAAAACTTTAACTCTTTATAAAGTTGGTAGTAGCAATGTTCCCATTTTCATTACTGATCTTAGGAACTTGAAACTTCTTTTTTCTTTGTCAGTTTTGCCAGTTTGCCAATGTTATGCTCTTTCCAAAGTTACTGTAATACTTGTTGACTTTCTCTTGTGTTTTTCCATTATTTCCATCTGCCTTAATCTTTATTATTTCATTTACTACCCTGAGATTGAATATTAGTTTTATCTTCTATTTCAAAGGAGTAAATTTAGATTAAAGTTTTATAAGTATTTTAAACTATATATTTTCTTTTGAGTACTAGCTTTGCTGCATGCTGTATTTTTATTTTCATTAATCTCATATTATTTTCTGAATTCTTTTTGGATGTCTTCTTTGAGACATTGGTGGATTAATAATGTCCTGTTTAAATTCTATTTACATGAATTTTGTAGTTTTTCTCTGGTTATTGATTTCTAATTAGATTCCATTGTTGTCATAGAAAACGCTTCATATAATTTCAAACTTTTATAATATATTGGGTCTTCTCCGGGGGTTTCTCATGTAGTTGATCATGGATAATAGATTATGTGTACTGGAGAATAATTCATAATCTTTTTTTCAGATGGAGTGTTCTGTATATATTTGTTAGGTGTGTATTGTTCAAGTCCTCTACTAAGGTATCTATCTTCCTTCTGATTGTCTTTTATTGAAAGTGGGGTATTGAGGTTTCAAATAATATTGAGAAGGTGTGTATTTCTTAATTCAATTTGGAGAGCTTGTTCCATATATTTTAATCACTACATCATAATGATGAATTAGTTAATAATTGTTATATATTCTTA
This sequence comes from Cabassous unicinctus, assembly GCA_029593785.1. Taxonomy (NCBI): domain Eukaryota; kingdom Metazoa; phylum Chordata; class Mammalia; order Cingulata; family Chlamyphoridae; genus Cabassous; species Cabassous unicinctus. The sequence goes on from JAQZBX010054557.1 coordinate 2,810, forward strand.
TGAATTGAAACTCTTAACAATGTGATGTCATTCTTTGTCTCTTGCAATAAATTTTTTTAACTCAAAATATATTCATTTCAAATAAGTTTAACATGCCCAACTTTTTTTTTTCTTATTACTGTTTGAATGGGGTAACTTTTTCTGTCCTTTCTCTTTCAGCAACTTTGTGTATTTGGATCTTGAGTGAATCCTTTTTAGTAAAAGTATAGCTGTTGTTGTTTTTTTTCCCATTACCCTAATCTCTGTATTTAAGTTGAAGCATATAATCCATTTGTATTTAAGGTAATTACTACTGAGTTATGACTTTCTTCTTTTTTTGGAATTTTTTTCAATATGCCATTTTTGGTTCCTCAATTCCTCAATTCCTTCCATGCATGTGTTTAAATTCTTTTTTTTTTTTTTTTTTTTTTTGTAGTGAACATTTTTTATTTCATCTCATTTCCTTTCCTGCATAGTTTTAAGTAATTTTCTCTGTGATTATATTGTAATCTTAACCTTTTATTACTGGGCACATTTTATTAATGTGTGCCCATTAACAACAATTTACAATGAGTACTTTGTTAATTTGTGCTTTTTTCATAGAAGAAAACAAAAGAATACTTAAAACCATAAGTACACAACACTTGCACTTATGTTTATTTCTATGTTTCTTTACTAGTATTCTTTAATTCTTATGAAGATGTCAAGTTAATGTTCAGTGCACTTTCATTTCAAGCTCAAGTAATCTCTTTAGTATTTCATGTTGGGCATGTGATAATGATAATCTCTCACAATTTTTGTTTACTTGAAAATTTCTTAATTTTGTCTTCATTTTTGAAGGATTGCTTTTACTGATACAGATATTTTTACTAAAAGTTGTTATTACTTCTGTTTTTCAACACTTTAAAAATGCCAACCCACTGTCTTCTGTTCTCCATAGATTCTGATGGAAATCAGCTGTTAATATTATAGGGGATCCATTGCATGTGACAAGTCACATTTGTATGCTGCTTTAAAGAATCTTTGAAATTAGTTTCAAATATTTGATTATAATGTGTTTCAGTCCACAACTCTTTCATTTTATCTTAACTGAGATTTGGTGACCCTCTTGGAATTTGCTATGTCTTTCTAAAATCAAATTTGGTAAGACTAGCCATGATTTCTGTTTTTCCTTTCCTTCTGGGTCTCTCATTATGCATATGATGGTAAAATTGAGAGTGTTCCAAATGACTTTTAGTCTACATTCATTTTTTCCTTTCTTTTTAAATTAATTCTGGATTATTTAACTTAACCTATATTCAAGTTTATTCATATTATCGCCTGTGGTTCAAATGTGCTTTTGAATTACTCTAGTGAAATTTTAATTTCAATTCTTTTATTTTCAGCTTCACTATTTGTATTTGATACATTTTTATAATTTCTTTTTCTTTATTGATAACCTCTAAATAGAGAACATCACTCCTTTGCTTTCCTATATCTCTTTATCCATTGTAATTAATAGCTCATTGAGCAAATTAAAATCCAGTTAGTTTTTAGTATACATTTAGTGCATCCAATATCTACATTTCTTTTATAAAGTAACCATTAAGAACTAAAAATTGCCCTCCCACCACTGCCTTCTTTGCATCCAATATGTTCTGATATGTTGTGTTCTCATTTTCATTCATCTTAAGATTTTTATTGATTTCTCTTACAATGTCTTCTTTGACCAATTTATTATTTAACAGTGTGTTGTTTAGCCTCTATATATTTGTGAATTTTCCCTTTTTCTGCTTGTTGTTGAATTCCAACTTTACTCCGTTATGATCAAAGAAAGTGCTTCGTATAATTCTGATCTTGTTGAATTTATTGAGATATGCATTGTGACTCAAAATATGGTCTATCATGGAGAAAGAGCCATAAGCCCTTGAAAAGAATGTATATTCTGCTGTTTTGATGTGAAATATTCTGTATATGTCTATTAGGTATAGTCCATTTATCATATTTTTCACACTTTCTGTTTTTTAATGATTCTCTGCCCAGATGTTATATACAATGCTGAGAGTGGCGTGTTGAATTTTCCAAATTTTTTTGTAGAGACATCTATTTCTATCTTCCATTTTGTCAGTGTTTGCCTCATGTAATTTGGGTCATCCTACTGAGGTGCATATACATGTTTCAAATTTCTTCCCTGTGAATTGGACTTTTATTAATAAATAATGTCTTTCCTAATCCCTATTAACTGTTTGACTATTAAAGTCTATTTCATCTGATGAAAATATAGGTATACCAGCATTTCTTTGGTAACTACCTGCATGGGATATCTTTTTCCAGCTTTTAAATCTCAATCTACTGATATCCTCTGGTCTAAGGTTAATATCTTGTAGACAGCTTGTAGATGGTTCATATTTTCTTATCCATTCTGCCTGCCTGTACTTTTTAATTGGGGAGATTATTCCATTAATCTTCAATGCTATTAATGTTAAATCAGTTTTTATTTCACCTATTTTGACACTGCACTTTATCTGTCATATTTTATTTTCACCACTTTCTTTACAGTTTTACTTATTCTTACTGATATTATCTTAATTTCTAGACTCTCTTCCAAGCCTCTCTCTCTTATCTTTTCTTTTCAGGCTGTAGCAGTCCCATTAATATTTCCTGCAAAGTCTCTTGGCTACAACTTTATTTCTGTTTATCTGTGAATATTGTAAACTCATTCTCATTCTGGAAAGACAATCTTCCTGGACATAAGATTCTTGGCTGCCAGCTTTTCTCTTGAAGCATCTTAAATATATCATAACACTGCCTGCTTGGCTCCATGGTTTCTGATGAGAAATTGGCATTTAATCTTATTGGATATCTCTTTTATGTTTTGTATCAATTTTCTCTTGCTGCTCTCAGAATTCTCTGTTTCTTTTTTGAACTTGACATTATCATTAGTATATGTCTCAGAGTTGGTCTATTTGGATTTATTCAAGTGGGAGTTTGTTGTGCTTCTGGGAGGTGGATATCTATGTTCTTCAATATGGTTGGGAGATTTTTACCATTATTTCTTCAAATACACATTCTGCCACTATTCCCTTCTCATTTCCTTCTGGCAAACCCATGGCACAAATGTTTGCATGTCTCTTTCCATCATTTAGTTCCCTGAAACACTGTTCAATTTTTCCACTCTTTTATTCATCTTTTCTTTTGTATGTCCTTCTTCAGAGGCCACATATTCAAGCTCACTGACACTTTTTTCTTCCTCTTCAATCTGTTCTTATATGCCTCCAGTATATTTTTTATTTCATTATTGTGCCTTTCATTCACAGAAGATCTATTTTTTTATGTATGCATTCAAATTTTTCTGTGCTCTCATCTGGTGTCTTCTTACCATACATAATCTTTTTAGCCATCTGATTGAATTTATTAGGAGATTTGTTTGAACATCAGTGATTAATTGTCTCAATTGCTTTGCATCAACTATAGTTTTATCTTTTTTCTTTGACTGGACCATATCTTCCTGTAATTCTAAATTTTGGCATTGTATTTTTTTTGTTTATTCTTGGCATCTGGCTTACTAGATGTATTTATTTTGTATGCATTTTCTCTCTTTAGGGTTTTCTTGCTCTTTCTCCCTTATAGGTTTGTAGTAGGAGCTGAGGATGTTCTTAGTACTGTAAGCTGTGGAGGCTGAATCTGCCTGCGTTGCTTCAGGGACCAATGAAAATTCTCTCAACTTTGACTTCTGCCAGGATTAAGGACAGAGCCACAACCATGTGTAATAATTTGAACCATGCAGGCCAAGACCATCTTTAGTTGCCATGAGAATGATAAAGCTTCATGCCCCTTCTCCTATGTTTGGTGTTTGGGTGGAGCTTCAAGTATAGGATGCAGTCTATGCTTTGCAGGTCCAAAATGACTGTAGTTGGACATGTATACTGATTCAGCATCACTCTTTCCTCCCCTGTCTGTGGTGGGAATGAATCCTCCAGACTGCCCAAAAATCTAATCCATGTGGGCTGAATGTCCCTGTAGTTACCCTGAGAAGCTGAGCAATTGCTATTTCTGCAGCCCATTATAGGGTGGGGATGGAACCACAGGCAACCAAGAGTTCAATTCATGTAGGCTGTAAATGCTTGCCATTGCCCAGAGAGCCTGAGGAAACACTAGCTCCTTACTATCCTATTGGTAATTGTGGTGGAATCACAGGTTCACCAAAGTCCATTCTGTACAGGCTGAAAGTGGCTGCCATTCCCCAGAAAGGCTGATGAAGCATCAACAAATTCCTATCTTTTTGGGGTGTAGGGGAGGATCCACAGGTGCCTAAAAGTAGAGTATATGCAGGTCAAAAGTGAATGCCATTGCCTAGAAAGGGTGAGGAAGGCTAGCTCCCCTCTTGTTCTACTTGGGGGAGGGAATGGAGATACAGGTGTCTGACTATTCAGTTGCATGGGTCAAAAGCATGTGCAGTTACCCATGTAGGCTGGGAAACACCATGCTCCTCCTTGTCCTATAGGTGTGGGGGTGTATCTGCAGACACCCAACAGTCAAATTTGGGCAGTCCAAAAGCACCTAGAAGATAAGAAATCACACGCCCCCTTTTATTCTGTAGAAGGTGGGGGTGGAGGTGGAATTGAAGGCAATCAACAAACCTGTTGAGTTCCCCGAGCCAAAAGTACCTGCAGTTTCCCAGAGAGACTAAAGAATCATCAGTCCCCTCCTATACTATGGGGTTTAGAGTATGGAGATGGAATTAAAAGCACTCAACAAAAGTGTTCGCGTGTGCTAAATGCCCCTGCAGTTTCCCAGAGAGACTGAAGAAACACAGCTCTTGTCCCATCCATTGGGGAGCAGGGATAGAGCCACACATATCCAACTATCCAATCTGCTGGCTGAAAATGCTTCTAATTACCTGGAGAGATTTGGGCAGGTCCAAACAGCTTATTCCCTGCCAGAGGTAGGATTGGGGACTATGTTTGGGCTGCAATCTCATCTGGGTGGAAAGAAGCTGGTCCCTACATTCACTGTGATTTTCAATCAACCCTGATTCCCCTCAAGCCAGGGGCAGAGTTAAAATGGTGGCTACCAACCTCTTTCAACTTGGACAGGTTCAAACTTTAGGTGTTCTTAGCATTATATTTTAGCCAGTTAATTTACTAATCAGTAAGTGAAGTGGTGACCAATCATCTCTTTCTCCCCTGTTTTTGGGAAATGGAGCTTACAATTCTAGACACAGAACAATTCCAAAGGTGGCTTGCAGTGCCAGTGAAGGATGAACACCAGCCTCTGTAGCTTGGCATGCTTTACTAACGAATCTTTACTGCAGATGGGCAGTTTCCTCCATGCATTCTATCAAGGATGTTGCAGGGTGCTCTTCTAGTCTCCTGGTTCCACCAAAGTGGTGCTTTAGCTAGCACTTTTTAAATTATTAATGACCCTGTATAATGAACTGACTCTTGGAACTACTGATTCTGCTGCCATCCTGCCTCATCCTTAACAAATCAATTTTATTGATATATATTAATAAGGCATAAAGTCACCCAAAGTGTATAGTCAATTGTATTCAGTATGATCACATGGTTTTGCATTCATCACTTCAATTATTTTAAAGCATTTTCATTATTCTAGTAATAATAATAATAATATTAACAATAATAAAAAAACACAACCAAACAAAAAAAAATCATTCCTCAATCTCTCAATGCATCACCTACTGTACATAGCTGCTATTGTGTTTCCATCTGTCCAGTTTATTACTTTTTATATTTTGTAGGAATAGACATTATGCAATATCACCAATATTCATATTTTACATGAGGTTTCACATGTTACACAGTGCCATGTTATATTTTTAGATTTCCTTCTGGTAATACATATGACCTTAGACTTTCCTTTTCAACCACTGTCATATCCATATAATTGGCTCTGCTACTCAAAACACCATGATGTTATTTCACCATTTCCATTTATTTCCAAGGATTTACAAACAACCATTTAACCAGATCTGCACAAATTAACCCATCAGTTTTCCATTCTGTACCATCATTTTTTTTTCTGGTGATCTATATTCTAGTTATTAATTCCATAAAGTTACATAATATGTTTAGTTCATAATTGCACAATCCTAGAATATTTATCGTTTTGTGCTTTCACTCAAAATAATGTTCTCCAGTTTCATCCATATTGTTATATGCTTCATGACACCAATTCTTCTGCTGCTGTAAATATTCCATTGTATGTATACACCACAATTTGTTTATCCATTCTTCAGCTGAGGGACACCTGGGTTGTGCCAACTTTTGACAATCTTGAATAATGGCACTATGAACATTGGCATGTAGATATCTATTCATGTCACTGCTCTCAGTTCCTCTGGGTATACACCTAGTTATGGTATTGCAAAGTCACATGGAAAGTCAATATTCTACTTCCTTAGGAACCACCAAACAGTCCTTCACAATGGCTGTGCCATTCTACATTCCCACCTAAAGTGAATAAGTGTTCCTATCTCTCTACATCCTCTCCAACATTTAGAGTTTACGGACATTTTATTAGAGGTCAATCTAATAGGTGTGAAATGATATCTCATTGTAGTTTTGATTTGCATTTACCTAACTGCTAGTGTATAAGTCAGCCAAAGGGATGCTGATGCAAAATACCAGAAATCTGTTGGCTTTTAAGAAGGGTATTTATTTGGGGTAGAAGCTTACAGTTACCAGGTCATAATGCATAAGGTACTTCCCTCACTAAAGTCTGTTGCCACTTGTTGGAACAAGATGGCTGCCAATAGCTGCCAAGGGCTCAGTCTTCCTGGGTTCCTCTCTTCCCAGGGTATGTTTCTCTCTGGGCTTAGCTGCCCTGCTCTCTCCACAAGGGCAGCTGTAAAGTCTCAGGTGACCAGCTCTGTCTCTCTCTCTTGGACTTGATTATCTTTGGACTCAGCTGCTCTGCTCCTCTGTGTACTTACTTCCTGGGATCCAGCTCAAAACTCGAAACTCCCTTCTCTGTGAGTGGAGATGCAACATCTTACTGACATGTCCCAATGAAAGCCTTAATCATTATTTAACCAATTAAAAGTGAAACCTCTGGATCCAATATAATCTACTATGCATGGACGGTCAGACTAGTTTACAAACATAATCCAATAACTAATTTTGGAATTCATAAACAATATTAAACTGCTACAATCCACCCTCTGAATTCAAAAAAAGACACTACAATATTCTGAAAACCTTGTTTCAGTAACAATGCAAGTACAAAACCATATCACAATCAATTAAAAAAATACAGTTTGACTAGAGGCAAAGTCCCAGTCTGGCAGTAGATCTCTGAGAGTTACAAAACCATTTATCTGCTTCCAGTACAGAAATGAAAAAGGAAAAACATTTTAATTAGAGTAAGGAGAAATTGGCAGGGGAACATGAATCACCTGTTCTCTACATTTGAATAAACTTGTAGGGTATACTCCACTCAATTTCAAAGACTTAGAGTCATTCTTCAGAAGATGGTTTCTTCTCCCTGGAGCCTTATGGGGACCCAACCCTTCCACAGGCTTACCCAAAGGCCATTTTCTTGGTTCCACCCTCATCAAATATCTGGGTGGCATCCAAGCTCCAGACCTCACCCTCAAGTGCATTGGTGTGATTGCAACACTTTACCTTATCTTTGGGTTAGAGTCTTAACCTCCATAGTACAGTGAAGAGAAGAAAACATCCTCCCTAACGTTTGGCACACAGGCTCAAGCCACTCAGAGCAAAGAGTTGACCACCTTGTCTTCCCTAATCCATGGGGGACAGGTCCTCCCATCTGATACCCATGGGGTGGTGAACTTAACCTCTCTAATTCATGGGCAATGTTCTCTACTCTTTCTGTAACTTGTGGTGGCAAAACTCTCCCTGTGTATCAGACAGGAACATCCACCCTCCTCAACTGCTGGAGCAAACTCACACTCTCTGTACACATGTTTGGGGTTCCTCTCTTGGCCCAAGATGATGTCTTAATTCCAGAGCTCATCTTCCATGATATTTCTCTTAAAGCTGTTTCTCCATCAACCTCTCCTTTCCATTCCCTTATTGTTCCAGGGTGACAGCAGTTTTATTCTTACAGCTCTCCCAAAAAGTTTTTTGGTTTAGCATGCAGGAAGCAGGGGTCCAAGCTATCAGACAGTAAGACTTTCCACAAGTCTTTCCTAGATAACTGCATCTTCAATCCTGAATTACAAGTTCCAAGTTTAGTTAAGTCCTCAAATGTGGCATTATGTTCTGGGTCCTTGATTTCCAGAGGCTTGGAATTTCCAGAATCAGTTACTGTTTTCTTTGTGCCCAAAAGTTCAGTCTTCAGTTTATCTCTCTCATCTAACATTTTGCTATAAGCTGCAAGGAGAAGCCAAGCTTCATTCTCCAAGTTTATTTTGGAAAGTTCTTCAGCTAAATGCCCAAGCTCACCATTTTCAAATTATGCCTTCCATAAAACACCAGGAGTTAATCTTCTGATGTTTTCTGCAACTTTAAAACATGGATCACCTTTCCCCCAGTTTCCAATAATAATTTCATCATTTACTTCTAAGGCCTCATAAAAAGTCCCTTCAGAGTCCATATTACTAACAACATCTCCTTAAAACATTGTAGGTGCTTTCTACCAAGCATCTCACAATTCCTCCAAAAGATACCTTTTACTCATTTATAAAACCATTCCACCATTTTGGTAATTACAAAAGCATTTCCCCACTGTCTGGCACCAAATTCTAATTTTTCCCTCACTAATAAGTAAGGATAAGGGGTACTGAAGCAAAATACCAGAAATCTTTTGGCTTTTATAAAGGGTATTTATTTGGGGTAGTTACAGTTACCACACCATAGAGCATAAGTTACTTCCCTCATTAAGTCTGTCGCCACATGTTGGAGCAAGATGGCTGCTAATGTCTGACAAAAGTTCAGGGTTCAGGTTCCTCTTTTCCCAGGACTTGTTTCTCTCCAGGCTCATCTGCCCTGCTCTCTATACAAAGCCAGCTGTAGACTTGTAGGCAACCACTACTGTCTCTCTCTACTGGGGCTCATTTCTCTCTAGGCTCAACTACTTTGCTCTTCTCTGTGCTTACTTCCTGGACTCTAGCTCAAAACTCCAACCTCCCTTCTCTGCAGTGCAGTTTCTCTGTAAATCCCCACCCACCAAGGGTGTGGGGATGCAATGCCCTACTGACATGTCCCAATCAAAACCTTAATCATTATTTAATGATTTAAAAGTGAAACCTCTGAATCCTGTGTAACCTAATATGCATGAAGGGAAAGACCAGTTTACAAACATAATCCAATAAATATTCTTGCAATTCAGAAACAATATCAAACTGCTACAGTTAGTAATCTTGAAAACTTTTTCATGTGTTTCTTCATCATTTGTATTTCTTTGGACAATTGACATTTTAAATCTTTTGCCCATTTTTCCTGGGGAGTTTGCCTTTTTTTTTATGGAGTTTACCTTTTTATATATCATGTTTATTAAAACTTTATTGAATGTGATTGCCAAATGTTTTCTCCTATTGAGTTTGCTGCATTTTCACCCTTTTGACCTAGTTTTTTGAAGTTCAAAATGTTTAAGTTTAAGGACATCCCACTTTTATATAATTTTTTCTTTTGTTGCTCATGCTTTTGGTGTAAGGTTTAAGAAACTACCATCTACCAAAAAAATTTGAACATGCTTTCCTACATTTCCTTCTAGAAGAGTTATGGCTTTCACTTTCATATTTAATTCCTTGAAAAATTTTGAGTATATTTTTGTATATATTATGAAATAGAGGTCTTCCTCCTTTCTTTTGTATATGGATATCCAGGTGTCCCAGCACAATTTTTCAAATGGACTGTTCTGGCCTAGCTGGGTGGGCTTATCAGGCATGTCAAAAATCATTTGACTGTAGATGTGAGGACCTTTTTCTACAAACTCCATTTGGTTCCATTGGGTATTTTCCTGTCTTTATGCAAGTACAATGCTATTTTTACCCCTGTAACTAAGAAATATGCTTTAGACTTAGGATGTGAGACTCCTTTATCTTTGTATTTCTTTTTTAAGATATATTTAATAGACTAACAAATTTGTTCTTTTTAAAGACATTTTTGGCTATTTGGGGCCCTTAAACTTCAAAATGAATTTGGTAATTGTCTTTCCCATTTTTGTAAAAATGGCTTTTGGGATTTTTATTATCATTGTGTTGAATCTGTAAATTAGTTTGGGTAGAATTAACATCTTAATGATATTTAGTCTTCCTATCCATGAACACAAAATATCCTTCCAGTTATTTCAGTATTTTTGTTTTCTTTTTCTAACATTTCCTAGTTTTCTGAATATAGGTCCTTTATGTTCTTGGTTACGTTTAGTCCTAAATATTTGATTTTCTGATGCTAATATAAATGGACTTTTTTTTTCTGATTTCCCTCTCAGATTGCACGTAACAGTGTATAGAAATGCTATTGATTTTAGCATATTAATTGTGTATCCTGCTACTTCACTGTGCTTGTCTATTAATTCTAAATTTTTTGTACTGGATATTTCAGGATTTTCTAGATATAAGTTATTATCATTAGGAAATAATGAAAGTTTTATTTCTTTCTTTCCTATTTATGTGCCTTTTATTTCTATATCTAGCATAATTGCTCTAGCTAGAATATTTAGCACAGTATAGAATAACAATGGTGACAGCAGGCATCCTTTTCTTTTCCTGGTCTCAGAGGGAAAGCTTTCAATCTTTTACTATTGAATACCAGTGCTAGTTGAGGATTTTTCATACATGCACTTTACCATATTGAGAAAGCTTCCTTCTCTTTCTATCTTTTTGAGGGTTTTCAACAAGAAAGCATGCTGTATTTTGTCAAATGCCTTTTCCATATCAATTGAGAGAATCATATGAATTTTCTTTTTTAATTTATCAGTGTGGTTTACTACCCTAATTGATTTACTTGTGTTGAAACAACCTTGCATACTTGGGGTAAAACCCACTTGATCATTTTGTATAAATCGTTATATGTGATTTTAGATTTGGTTTGCAAGTATTTTCTTGAAGATTTTTGCATTTATATTAATTAGAGGCAGTGGATTGTAATTTATTTTCCATAGTAATATTTACCTAATTTTGGTATTATGGTGATATTGGCTTCATAGAATAGCTTTGGTAGCATTCTTTCCTGTTCAAAATTTGGAAGAGTTTGAACAAGATTGGTATTATATCATGTTGAATGCTTGGTAGAATTCACCTGTTAAGCCATCCCTTCAAGGCCTTGTCATTTTGAGGAGGCTTCATTTTGGTCTTCTATTTCTTCTAAGGTCAGTGTTGGTGGTTCACATGTCTCTAGGAATTCGAACACCTCATCTATATTGACTAGTTTTTGGCATACAGTTGTTCAAATATCCTCTTATGATCTCTCTAATTACTGCAAGGTCACTGGTAATGACCTCCTCTCATGTTTGACTTTATTTATTGGCTTCTTCTATATTTTTTCTTTGTCAGTATAGCTGCAGGTTTGTCATTTTGTTCATCTTCAGAAAGAATCATCTTTAGTTTTGTTGATTTTCTTAATTTTATTTTATTTACTTATTTTTTCTTCTTCGTATCATTTATTTCTTCTCTGATCCTATTTCTTTCCTTCAGCCTGGTTTGGGTATGGTTTGCTCTTCTTGTTCTAGTTCCTCCAGATGTGCAGTTAAATCTCTAATTTTAGCTTTTTCTTCTTTGTTTAATGTAAGCAGTGAGGGCTGTAAATTTCCCTATCAGCAATGCATTTGTGGTGGCCCATAGGTTTTTTTGTACATTGTTTTCTCATTTTCATTTCTATCAAAATATTTGCCGAATTCTCTTGCAATGTCTTCTTTGACCCATTGATTATTTAAGAGTATTTTTAATCTCAAATATTTATGAATTTTTCATTTTACCATACATTAATGATTTCCAACTTCAATCCATTATGATCAGAGAAAATGTTTTGTATAATTTCATTCTTCTTAAATTTTTTGGTACTTGCCTTCTGATCCATCGTATGGTCTATCTTGGAGAAGAATACGTGAACACTTGAAACGAATATATATCCTGCCCTTTTTGGGTACAGTGCTCTATAGATGTCTGTTAGTTTTAGTTCATTTATCATATTATTCAAGCTCTGTGTTTCTTTATTTATCCTTTGTCCAGATATTCTATCCAATACTGAGAGTGGTGTATTTAAGTCTCCAACTATTATCATAGAGATATATATTTCACCCTTCAGTTTTGCCAGTGTGGCTCATATATCTTAGGACACTCAGGTTATATGCATGAATATTTACTATTGTTTTATTCTTGGTGAATTCCCACTTTTATTAATATATACAATTAATATATAACATTTTCATCCCTTATAGCATTCTTACATTTAAAATCTATTTTGCAGGATATTGGTATTGTTACTCTAGTTCTTTTTGGTTACTATTTCCCTGGAATATCTTTTTCCAACCTTTCACTTTCAATGCTGTTGTGTCCTTACATCTGAGGTGAGTCTCACATAGACAACATATAGGTGACTCATTTTATTTTACCATTGTGTCAATCTATGTCTCTATTGATTGAGGAGTTCAAGACATTAAAATTCAATGTTAATGTAAATGCATTACTTACTTTATTCCATCTGTCCTTTGGATTTCTTTTCCATATCATACTCTTGTGTGTCTTTTTACCCTTTAATTTACCCTTCTTAATAATCTTCATTTGTACACTCTTCCCAAAGTCTCTTGCCCTTGTTTTTTTCCATTTCAGGCTGCAGCACTCCTTTTAGTATCTCTTGCATTTCTAGTCTTTCATAATATATTCTATCTGTTTTTGTTTGTCTGTGAAGATTTTGAACTCATCCTCATATTTGAAAGATAGTTTTGCCTGATAAATAATTCTTTACTGGCAGATTTTCTCTTTCAGTACCTTAAATAGATCATAACAATTTCCTCTTTCCTCCATGTTTTCTGATGAGAAGTCACCACTTAATCATATCTATGTTCCCTTATATGTGATGCTTTGCTTTTCTCTTGCTGCCTTCAGTATCCTCTCTTTAGACCTGATATTTGTTATTTGGTATAGTATATGTTTTGGAATAGTTTTATTAGGATTTCTTCTGTTAGGGTGCATTGACTTTCTCAATATTGATATTTATGTCTTTCATAATGTTTGGAAAGTTTTTGGTCATTGATCCTCATATATAAATATTCTTACTGCCCCTTTCCATTCTCTTCTCCTCTTGGACAAAAATAATACATATGCTTATGTTCTTCACATTGTCACTCAATTCCCTGAGCCCCTGCTCTATTTTCCCTATTCTCTTCTCTTTCTTTTCTCTGTCTCCTACAGATCAGAAATTGTTTTCAAAATGACTCATTCTGTATTCCAGCAATTCAAATATGCTCTTAATATGCCTATAATGTATTTTTTATCTCATCCATTGTGTCTTTCATTGGCATAAGTACTGTTACTATCTTCACAGCCTTTTAAATTATTCTTTGTGCTTAAACAGTGTCTTCTTAGCATCCCTTATCTCTTTAGTCTTTAGTCATATTTTCTTTCAGTTCTTTGTATAGGTTAAGGAGAGTTATGTGATTAATTTTGATTAATTTTCTTAAATCATATATCTATTCAGGATATTTGGTTTGTTCATTTGGCTGGGCCTTAATTGCAGTTTTTTATATTTTTTTTATTTTCAAGATATAGGATTTCTTAATATATGCTAAACAGCAGACCCTTACTGAAGAAGTGATTCCTAAATATTGTACTCCATTGAGTGGATTACCTTTTTATTTTCTTGACAAACACCTTTGAAGCATAAAAGTCTTTAATTTTGATGAGGTTCCATATGCCTACTTTTTCTTTTGTTGCTTGTGCTTTCAGTGTAAAGATTATGAAACCATTTCCTACTACAAGATCTCATAGATCTCATTATCTTCTAAGGGTTTTATGGTCTTGGTTTTTATATTTACATCTTTGAACCATGTTTGGTTACATTTTGTACAGGACATGAGATGGTGATACTCCATCTTTTTGGATATAGATATCCATTTCCCTTACAAAATTCTGTCTGAATTGATTGGGCTTGGTGACTGTGATGGTTAAGCTAATGTGTTAACTTGGTCAGGTAATTGTGCCCAGTTGTTTGGTAAAGCAAGCACTAAGTTAATTGACATAAAAGGACATTAATGGATTTTTGTCATTAGTGAGTTTATTGCATAGATGGCTGCTTACATCTGCGATCAACCAGGGAAATGCCATCAGCAATGAGAGATGTTTTATCCAATCAGTTGAACGTCTTAAAAAGGGAAGTGATTTCAACATTCAAAGAGAGTTTTCCCAGGTCATCTTTGGACCCCCAACATCTCCTGGGAAACTCATTGTATTAGTCAGCCAAAGGAGTGTTGCAGCATAATACCAGAAATCTGTTGGCTTTTATACATGGTGTTTATTTGGGGTAGAAGCTTACACTTACCCGGCCATAAAGCATAAGTTACTTCCCTCACCAAAGTCTATTGCCATGTGTTGGTGCAAGATAGCTCCCGACATCTGCCAAGAGTTCAAGGTTCTTTGGTTCCTCTCTTCCAGGGGCTCTATTTCTCTCTGGACTCAGCTGCTGTTCTCTCTCCACAAGGCCACCTGTAGACTGTAAAGTGAACAACTGCTCTGCCTCTCTCCACAGGCCTTCTTCCTTGTCTTAGGAGGTGTCTCTATTCCTCTGTGTTCTTCTTCTGTGTGTTTGCTTCTCAGGATTCAGTTCAAAACTTCCTACTCTGTTGTTTGCCATGTCTTTTCCCTGTGATTCCCCACCCAGCAAAGTGTGGGGACTCAATGCCTTACTAACATGGCCCAATAAATGTCCTAACCATAATTTAATCAATTAAAAATGATGCCTCTGACAGAAAAGTTTACAAACATAATCCAATGACTATTTTTGGAATTCATAAACAATGGAAAACTGCTACATTACACCCTCTGAATACCAAAAAGATACTACAATATTCTAAGAACTTAAAACAGTAACAATGCTAAGTACAGAATCACATCACAATCATTTTAAAGAAATCGTTTGTCTTGGGGCAAAGTCCCATCTGGCTGTAGACCTCTGAAATTTACAAAACCATTTATCTACTCCCAATATATAAATGGACAGACAAATAAGGAACATTTTCATTAAAATAAGGAGAAATTGGGAGGGAAATATGAGTCATGAGTCCTCTACAGTTCTGTAAACCTGCAGGACAAACTTCATTAGATATCAAAGACTGAGATTCATTTTTAAGATGAAGGTTTCTTCTCACTGAGGCCACATCGGGACCCACCCTTTCCACAGGCTTGCCCAATGGCCATTTTCTTGGTTCCAGCTTATCGAGCATCTGGGTGGTGACCAAGCTCCAGATCTCACCCTCCAAGAGCATTGGGGTGATTGCCTCAAATTACTCAAACTTTTGACTAGAGTCTTAACCCCCTAGTAGAGCAAAGTAAAAACAACACACTGCCTAAATTTTGGCATACCAGCTCAATCTTCTCAGAACAATGAATTGACCACCTGGCATTCCTAATCCATGGGGGAAAAGTCTACCCCCTCTCAGACCTATGGGGTGGTGACCTAAATCTCTCTAATCCTTGGGGAATATGCTTCACCCTGTGGTGGAAAAACACTCCCTGTACATCAGATGGGAACATCCACCTTTTCAACTGGCAGGGCACACTCACTCTCTCTATACATATGGGTAGGGTTCTCTTGGCCCAAGGTGACAACTTAATTCCAGATCTCAGCTTCCATGCTTTTCCTCTTTAAGCTGTTTCTCCAATATCTGCTTTCCATGTCCCTTTTATTCCAGGATGAAAGTG
>JAQZBX010054558.1:0-18617 GCA_029593785.1 Cabassous unicinctus
TAATTTATTGGGAAATGGGGAGAAAGAAGAGTGTTTGCTGAGAAATGGGAGAAAAGGACAAAAATATGCACCAAGATTTGGTGCGGGCTCCTCTAGGCAGAGAGAGCAGGTTTTGGCTTGTGTGGTCACTTTTTAAGCTATTAATTATTCCTCCCTTTGCTAATGCTAAAGGGAGGGGTCCCAGCTGTTATTGATTACCCAACCAATGGTAAAGGCCAATGGTGAAGGCTGTTTGAAATATCCAGGCCTTCCCCTCAGCCCCAGAAAGAATTCCAACTAGGACTTCAAGGTCAAAGTCAAGGTCTCAGTGGGGTCTCATGGCCATTTTGTCTGTTGGCCATGTTGTCTGTTGGCCATGTTGCAGCTCATCTCCTCATTTCCCTGTATGAACCTGCCTCAACTCCCCCCTCAGAGAGTTCACACCCTTATTCTTAAGGGATACTGAGGGGTGATGGTCATTCTTCTGTATTTACTTCCTGCTGATTAGAGCAGTAGGCCCTGCCTGACAGGGCATAAACCTCTCTGACTATTCTATTGTGGTTGAGGGAAGATGGGTCCAGCACCCTGGTTGGAACTGGATGAAATCCTCGCATGACTAATAAGGCATTGATTCTGTAAGAAATAAACTTAATTAGAATTTTGAAGATACATGGTCATATGAAAAGGATAAAGAAGACAGTGGTAGGTAGGCCTGAAAAGGAGGCCTGCCATGACATACTGGACCATGAGAATGAGACAGGCCAGGTGTCTTCAGAGGCTGCATCCTCCCAAAGTTCATGGGAAACAGCATTCTTCCTTGAGTTCTTTTATGCTGTTGGTTAATTCTAGGGAGAGATTGTGGTAGACCTGCTGGGTTTGGGTATAAACTGCCAACCCCAGTTCCCACAGTGGTGGTTATGCTTAGGACAGCTAGGAGAGGTATGAAGAGAGGCACTGCCCTAGACATAAACTCACAAAAAAGTATAGGCAAGACAAGACAGGCATATGGCAAGCAAAATAAAGACAATACTTAAGAGAGCCACTCTTTTATCTTATAGGCATGTCCATTAACTACTTGGAAAATGAATTAAGTTTACCAAGACTTTTAACTTGTTCAATATCCCTCTGAATGTGATCTAGAATAGAAAAGATATCATCATAATCATTGGGCATATAGGTACAGTGCTTAATACTAATCAAAGCACAATTCCTCTTTGAGCTGCAATTAATAGAGCTAATCTCCAGGTGTGCAATACCATACATGTTATCTCTCCATAGGAACAGGTCATAATGCCAACTGTGTTTGTTTAAGTTCTACTCACAGTAGGCTGGTAATTGTTGCTCCACTTGGTATGCTCTTCACACAGCCAGCATGCAGCAGCACCATTGACCCTAGAGAAAAGCTAGGAAGGTAAGGCTCCAGTATTTCACTGGCCTGGTGCATAGCACCCTTTAGCACTATGAAACAGGGCCAGTCTGGAGGCAATATCCATTGTACATCTGACTATATCGAGCCATTGCCAGCTGCTTCAGGAGTCCAAAACTGCAACATACTCTCCACACTTCAGGAGCATAACCAGAGATGTAATAGACATCCATGGTGCCTTTTGAGTAAATTTTTGTATAAGGTATGTTGTAGCAGTTTGGCAGTTTTATATAGTTATGAATTCCAAAAATAGATGTTGGATTATGCTTGTAAACTGGTCTGTTCATCCGGGCATGATTAAGTTATGACTAGGGCTTTGACTGGGCCATGGCAGTAGGGCATTGAGCTCCACCCCTTGGTGGATGGAAAATCAGATAAAAGACATGGCAAAGGACAGAGTTGGAGTTTTGATGTTGGAGTTCTGATGCTGAGTTTTAATGCTGGAGTCTGGGGAAGTACACACACAGAGGAACTTGGTGGTGAGGAAGGAGAGATGTCCCAGTAAAAGAGACGAGCTGTTCGCCTGACAGTTCACAGTTGGCCTTGTGGAGAGAGGCAAAGCCTAGAGAGCCTCAGAGTATACAGCTGACCTTGTGGAGGAAACAGAGGAGCTGAGCCCAGAGAGAAACGCAGCCCCAGGAAGAGAGGAACCCAGGAAACCTGAATCCTGGCAAACGTTGGCAGCTGTTTTGCTCCAACACGTGACAATAGACTTTGGTGAAGGAAGTAACTTATGCTTTATGGCCTGGTAACTGTGGGGTTCTTCCCCAAATAAATACCCTTTATGAAAGCCAACTGATTTCTGGTATTTTGCATTAGCATCCCTTTGGCTGACTAATATATATGTGGTTTAGGTTTAAGTTCATATTTTTGCCTATGGAAGTCCAGTTGCTCCAGTCACATTTTTGGAAAATGCTGCCCTTCTTTCTTTGAGTTTCTTTTGTGCCTTTGTCTAAAATCAGTTGTTCCTGTCTTGGTTATTGGCCTACACAATTTTTGAAAACTCCAAAGGATGCAGAATTTCTGTATTTCTTCCACAAGTGGTATATTTTCCATTTTAAAAAATGGAGAGGATAATTTGCAGGAATCTCTTACCTATCACTGGGGAGGTATTGTTTGGGTAGGGACAGAAAGGAAGGAACAAGGCACTTAAAATTTAGGAGGGTGGTGTTTAACAGACTTCTTCTCTCACTTAGAAAGAGATCGAAAATCCTGATAGCTCTATGAATCTTTCCCCATTGCTTCCTATCTCTTTGGTGCTCTCATTTATAGATAATGCATTAGTTTTTCCCTTTTTAAAGATTAAGAAATTGAACCTCTTTGGTGTTCCCACAGAATGTGATATGACCAATGTCATGTTCAGAAGTGAGTTCAGCTTGTCCCCAAAGTTCATCATTTTATCCATTATGAGGAACTGCTTCTGATAGCTCAGATTCCAGTGCCACTCAGACCAACAACTCTCATATCCATTTAAGAGATATTTGAAAGCCTAAGCTAGCATCTATTCATTATGATCCAAAGGAGTTATTGGGTGGAAAGTAATTTTGTTCATTTAGTCATCAAATATTTATTGAGTACCTACTGGCCATGTCCCTGGCCTAATGGAACTAACATTTTGTGGGAGATGCCATAATGAACAAGCAAACAAATATTCTCTAATATTCCTATTGATAATCTTGAAATCCAAGAATCTATAAAAACCAAAGGTATTTTTTACAATTCATTTGATGGCAAAATCTGTCTTGAGCTGACATGAATCTATTTATAATCTTTACTTATCCCACTTGAAATTAATATTAATGAATTTAATCATGGGACAGATACCCAGACAAGGGTTTTTGCATAGTATATAGTAAATACATCATACTATATTTATAAATCTGAAAAACATGTATTATTTTGTTACCAAAATGTTATTCAAAAGATTTGGATAAGAAATTGTGAAGCTGTATTATAAATTCACATGGGATAGGTGCTATAAAGATGGGGGTACCATTTTAGATAAGGTGATGGGGAAGGCCTGTCTGAGAAGGTGACACCTCAGTGAACTGCAGAGGTGAGCCATGGAGAAGGAGAATTCCAGGTAGTGCAAACATTTGCAAAGACCCCTAGGCAGGAAAGTGCTTGGGGGCATCAGAGAAACATCAAGAAGGCCACTGGGCTTGGAGTTGAGTAAGCAAGGTAATGGGCAGCAGATTAACTTGGATTGACAGGCAGACCATATGCCTTTAGTAAGGAGAAAAATTATCTGGGTGTTTCCATTTCCTTCTATCCACCAAATGTCTGTATGCTCTTTAAGTCATTTTTTCTGTGTCTCAGGTTAAAATGCTTTGAGGTTTGAAAACATATTACTGTTATATTTTAGGTCTTGATCATTGACTCAAGTTCTCTGGAAATAACAAGAGGAAAAAATTTCAAGTTTTCTATAAAATAAGGCAGTGAAAATAGTTACATATGGGTGCACTAAGCTAGAATGCATGGGATAACACCTCAATATGTGATTTGAATTCTTGGGGGAAAATGGTGATTTGAAAATACAGTATTGTATTTTCAAAAACCCAAGGAAATTTAGTTAGATAAATCCAGGTTTTATTCCAAATTATTGAATTGGCCTTTTTTTTCTTTCTGTTAAATAATTTTGGTGGGTGCCATCTGATGAGAGACAGATTTCTGCTAAAGCGGTTAAAATTGCTGTACACTTTACCACAGAGTTTAGCCAGCTGCTTTTCATGGGGTGCTCAGGTCCTTAGTAAAGGTGGGGACCTATAGTCACTTATTAAATGAACTTATATTGAGGAAAGATAAAATATTATATGAAACAAACTCCAGATGGATTTTATGGAAAATGATGCAATCCAATTAAAATTCAATTCTGGGTTCCGTAAGGTTTTCACCATGATCCCACAAACAGGTCCTCTCAGTCTCCACTGTCAGCTGAGCTCTGCAGGGCCTGTAGAGCTGTGCTTTGCTGCAGTTTTATCTTCTGAGGGCTCTGAGTGTTATCCAAAGGTGTAGCCTCTGGAGGCTGGCACTTGGAGCTACTGCTGGAGATAGTGCCTCCTGCTCTTAATGGGCCTGCATGTTGCAATTCAGCAGTACCTCTCAGTGCTCATTTTACCCAAAGGCTAAAATGGGTTAATTCTTTCCTTTTACACTTGACCCTAGAAAATGCCTCTTCTACTCCCAATATCTCAGAGACTTTGTGAATAAACATTTCTTTTAGCTTATCCTTACCATGCAGCCCTTGTTTCCCTTTAAGAGAATTCATAAAGGTCAGAAGGAAAAAAATGCAAAACATATCTGAGCTATAGATTTTTCCAAATCACTTTTCCTCTCTGATACTAGGGAATTGCTGTCAGGCAAACCTTATGTGCCTGATTCTTCCTCTCAGTTGTCCTCAAACCTTTATGAAAAGTCCTCTGAAGAGCCCTAACTACTTGCCTACTGGACATTCCCAAATGTGTCTGGAATTTAGTGGTGGGTAGAACTGCAATTCAGGCAAGGCTGCCTCCTGTGTTCTGAAAACAATCTATTATAAAGCTAAATGTGCAAAATATGGAGTGGAAAAAAGTGTTCCCTAATAGCCAACAATTTGGGCTATTTTGCTTCAGGTATATGGAGAGACAGCCACTCACAGGATGGGTCTGGATAGTCACGCTGTACTCTGTGCTTCAGCTGATGGAAAACTGAAAAGAAGTAAATATTCCACCACCAGAAGTTAAGAAAGGACTGTGGAATTTACAATCCAAATGAATCCAGAATAAAAATAAATCAATTAGTGTCCTACAAGAAGTAATAGCATTGACCCCAGTTACCTCACATAGCAACCAACTTACTGGTAAAGTGTTGATTGGATTTCCAATCACAAAACTTTGGATAAAATCCAATGGAGACTATTCTCCTTAATGAGCCCATTTCTTGCTCAATCCTTCTCCTTCATGAAGCTGATGCAATAAGGTGAATTCCTTGGCATTTCCTGATGGTCTGTCATTTAAGTCAGTCCTTTTGGGAGCCACATATAATAGCACACAACGAATTTGAGAATTATGTGCTTTTTGTAAATGGAAACAAAGTCGAAAATGAGTGTTGATGAATGTATTTCAAGCACATTAATTTTGCCTTTTCCTTTATGAGGCACATTATTTTTCAATGCTCACATTTATTATAAAGCCTAAAAGGCACTCCTTTAATGTACATCTCATTAGCACCACTTCACCCCATTAGTTATTGTGCTGTGAAGTCAGAGAACATTCTCCATATTTCCTAATGGTATTTATGCAATTTATACTGTGAAATATTTGTGGAGATAGTGATGAAAATACAAACAAGTTACTTTTTCATTTAAAACAATTCTTTATATGCTCACAGGCTGATTTATTTGAGGCATTTGTTTGACTTGGTTCTATGCTACTAAGTATATCTTCCTCTTTTTCAATAAGTCTGTTACAGTTTGAACATGTTTCTAATATATAACTTCTAATGCTAAATTTTAGATCTTTGTATCTCTTCATAAATAATAGAAAAAAAATTAAGATTGGTGAATAATGATTATAAGAAAGTGATTTAAAGTACAAGGTAATTTTCTGTATCAAAATAGTTGGATATTCTTAAGAAGATATATAGGTTCCCATTTGTTCATGTGAGAACAGGATCCAGGTCCATTGCCTTTTAGCATCCTTATCTTTATAATGGGCAAAGTTGTATGATACATAATTAATCCTTGAAAGATATTTTTGAACAATGAATGAAGCTAATATAATGTAATTGAATGTAGGGTCAAGGAGGTGACTCAAACTAATACTTAACACAATGCCCAGCCCTATGGTAGGCCCTGTGTAGAACACAAAAGTTATATGAAATATGATCTCTCTTCACATAGACTTCTAAAAGTCTATGATTTAATATCCAAATGTATTAATTCATTTAGTAATCATTGAACAGGTAACATGGACAGCAGACTGTAATAAGCAGAATGAGAAGGAAAAGAATCCACCAGTGTTATTTAAAATTTATATATGCCAATCGTTCTAAATAATTAATTTGCCTTGAGTTATTTACAGTAATTCTGAAGCAGGTATTATTTCTCCCTCCATCTTTATGGCTGAGTAAAATAAAGATGCGTAGAAGAGAATACAAGCTAAGTTCACGAATCCAAGATATTATTTTATCAAAATCTGCCAGTTGTATTAGGTTAATGTCTTAGTTTACAGGGCTGTTATGACAAATACCACACCATGGGTTGGCACAAACAACTGGAATTTTTTGTCTTACAGTTTTGAAGGCTGAAGTCCAACATCAAGATGTCTATGAGGCCATGATTTCTCCCAGAGTTGGTAGCATTCTAGTGATGGCAGTCCTCTGTCAATGGTGACCTCTTTCTTCTCTGGCTTTTTCTGGTTTCTGGATTCTACTTCTTAGTGACTGGGCCCGAATTTCCTCTCATTATAATGCCTCCAGTCATATGGATTAAGGCCTCCCTAATTCAAATTGGCTACACCTTAACTAATAAAACATCTTCAAAAGCTCCTATTTACAAATGAGCTCACACCCACAGGAACGCAGACTGATTTCAGCATGTCTTTTGTGCGTGACAAGATTCAATCCCCAATAGTTAGTAGTAAATGTAGTTTTACAGATTCCAAAAGTAACATTTAAATAAAGGTTTCTAATTTTTTTTTTAAATCTAAAATTTAAAACAATCTGGTTTATTTTAACTGCACAAAAGTTTAGAAAAAATATCAACATTCAAGGGAGAAAATAAAACTAAACACAGAAAAACTGAAACTCACTATATGTAGAACTAATGGGAATAAAATTATTTTATGCCTGTGAGAACAGAAGCAAAATAAAACATATTATAAATAATATCATTTGTCCTAAAATATTATTAACCATTTTAAAAAACAATATTTTGATAAACAGATTTTTTTATCCTCCTACCAATAGAAACCCCAAATGAAATTAGTATTAAGAATATTATTTGCAATTAATATTTAGTTACATACTCTCCAATCACAACTGAATATAAAATTGAATTTGAAAACTCAAAGATGGAGCAAAAGTATCTATTTTTAATTAAAACAAAAAAATAGAAATATTTTGCCAGTACTACAGTAATCATATAAAATAGCACTAAAATGTTGGAAATACATGGGAAAATATTGTGTTCACACAATTTGCAAAGATATTAGATTCTATTCACAATAAAATCAATGCTATTTATTATTTATGCATTCAGATATCCATTCAAAAACTGATTATTAGTTGCCCACCATGTGTTAGACATAATGTTGTCACTAAAAAATGTGAAAATTGACATGAATTCCATTTCTGATTATGTCAGCAATTGACTGAAGGCAATCACCAAGTTCAATGTTAAAGGAAGGACTAAAAATTTATAGTCTTCTGCTAATTAATTTTTGCCAGCTGTTAAAACAATTACTAGACAGTGGGTTGGCTTAAACAATGGGAATTTGTTGGCTTATGGTCCTGAGGTTAGAAGTCCAAATTGAGGTGTCAGCAAGGTGATGCTTTCTCCCAGAAGACTGGGGCATTCTGGGGATGACTGATAGAGATCCTTAGTCCTTGCTTTTCTGTCATATGGCAATGCACTTGACAGCATCTTCTCCTTTCTCTTCTGAGTTCTTTTGACTTCCAGTTTCTGGCTGATCCCCATGCCTTCTTTTTATGTCTGACTTTCACTCTGCTTGTAAAGGACTCCACTAATCCAGATAAAAGCCCACACCTTTTTGAGCCACAACTTAACTAAAGTAACGTCTTAAAGGGATATTATTTCCAATGGGTCTACACCCACTAAAATGTGAACCAAGACCAAGAACATGTTCTAACTGAGGTACACAATTCAAATTACATGAGTTACAATTTAATTTTTTAATGAGCTGAAAGAAGTATTAAATAGACAAAACTGCCCATTGTAAGGATAAATGACAAAACTTCTAGAGGTCCCTAGTATCTATTAGCTTTCTCTTTCTTGATAATTAAACTCTTTTTTGCTGGGTATTTAAACTCAAAATAAATTTGTCATTTCCCAGTTTTCCTTACAACAAATGGCAATATGACTAAATTCTGGCCAACAAGAAATTAACAAAAGTATTACATACAACTTCCAGGAGAACTCTGAGATTCTACAATATTAATATCAGTATCCATTTAGTATATCAGAAGAGGTTTTAAAGAACAGAGATAAAATGTTTCAAAGAAAGTGGTTAAAGCTATAGAATTTTCTATAATACAAATAACTGGAGAATCTGAAGAGCATTTAGATTTGTTTATATAAGACAAAAATGCAGAACACACATTTCCTGTTTTCCTTTGTTAAATAATAAAAATTCTTCTATTTTGTTTATCATGACTGCTATGAAATGTTGATACACTCAAACATTGATATTTGATGGATACGCTCTCAGGCCCAGCCCTTGGGAATACAGAATCCATACTGACAGTTTTCATAGCCCTTGACTATTTGAGGACTGTGCTGGGAGAGAGTAGAAATTCTATGTATGCTTTCAGCTAAAAATTACAACAAAGCTTAATGAAAGTGGTTTAAGCAATAAGAACACATGTTATTTCATATAACAGAATGTCTGGAGGTGATACTCTAAAGTGAATTAATTCAATAACTCAACAGAGTTAGAGCTCTAGTACAAAATCTTGGGATATTCCTGGTTTTTTCCTTATGGTCTCAAGATAGCTGCAGGTACTCCAAGCATCAGGACCTCATGCAACAATGTCCAATAGCAAGAACAGGAACATTGTTCTAGAAAACCCTACCACATTTCCTTTAAATTACACTGGACAGGGTACATGTGCCTAAACCAATCATTGGCAAGTACAAAAGAATTGTCTCGATTAAATTAGATCAACCTATACTCCACTTTGGGGACTAGGAAGGAACCTAAATAGTATGTGGCTGCCCAATATATTTAAAACTTCATGGTAGATTATCAGTGAAATGAGGATAGAATATCTAGCTGTGGATTGGTAAATATAAGGTCTTTCATGCTAAATATTGAAATGAAGAGCAGTAATAGGCTCACTAAAGTATCTCTCCAGTCCCTATAGCTACTTTATATGTATAATAGTTGAAAAAAATTTGTTAAATTTTTCCTAAGACAGAAAAGAATAGAAATACACACGTTTATGGACTAAAATGTATGCATTACACAATGAATGTAAGTAAATTACCACATATTACATAAAATGTACTAAATTACCCTATGAAAGTTTTGACAATTTTAATGATACTCATTTATCATGAGTATCATAAAGCCATTTTTTAGATGGACCATTTTTATAAATCCCTGCAATAAACTCCCCATCTGAATGTTAATGCGATGATGTTGCGTTTTCAGAAAAGAATAATTTATGCAAAATGTTCAGCTAAAGTGACATTATATGGGTGTTGTCACTGCCAGGCCCTAAGTCTGTCCCTTTGGGAACAAATAAAAATGTCTGTGAATGCAGTGAGCTGTACTGGGCTGAGCCTGAACTTTTTCTTAGGTGCTCAATTCCAGCCAAGAGATATCAGTGCTAGGGACAATCTAAACATTGCTCTCAGTTTTCTAGAATAGTAAGTGAAAGGAGATCTACAAAAACAATTGAGGATTGACATGTTACAAAGGGTTTCCAAAGAGTTATTTTAAATTCATATACTCAAAGATGTCTTAGAAATAATCCAGTCCATCTCCTATGAATTGAGGACCAAAATCTCAAAGAGTTCATCAAGGCCATACTATTATGGAGTGGGAGAGCCAAGAAAAACACCCACGTCTCCTGGCTAGTACAGTATTCTTTCCACTTCTGTCTGCCATTCCAATTGTTTTAGCAATTTAGTAATTTTATTCATCCATATTAACAATGGTGAAATTAAAGATGACAAAATGCAAGCCAAATTGCATGAAAAATGAAGCCTTTGTTTTAAAATAAAAAGAAAAGCAACCATAAATAATGATCAGAAACAAGAAAAATCATATCATGTGTAAATACTTTATCTCTTACAGTAAAACTTGGGGTAGAGGAAGTGAATACCTTCATGAATGTTTATTAACTGTGAAATTTAACTATTTAAAAGAATTAAGTTTGATTATTTAGGAAATATACATACATATTATATAAAATGTGAATGTATGTGCATATATGTATGTTTGTGTGTATATAAGTTTCACAATTCTTTGAAACTTACGTTTCTGTCATTAATAATAGTAGTGGTCACAGTCTACTGAGTTTTCCAACCAGGTATCATTTACTTTATATATAATGAAGTTATATCATGAGTGTATTTATTTTGCATCCATTCAGCTTTTATATTATATAAGACTTAAATAACATGAGTATTTTCCAGGTACTTTCCTAACTACTTTATGTATACTTAATAGTTACAAATTCTTACAAGATTGGTACTATTTATATCCCCATGGTTATTGATGGTTATAGGATGGCTTTATCAGCAACAAGCCTCATATCCTCACAGAAAAGATTCAAAGCTTTGAGGAAGGAAGACGCTTCTCGTGAGAAGTTCCCAAGAGCCTTCCATTCAAGCCCTAATGGCCCGTACTGTGCAATATGCCCTAGTTTCAAGGAGGACTAAGAAAGCAAGTATAGGCGACATGGGCTCAGCCAACAAGGAAGAGTGAGGGAAGGAATAGCCTTTGAACAGGTAGAATTTTATCATTGGTTATTGCTTTGTAACAAACCACCCCAAAGTTTAATCACCATCATTTACCATTTCTAAAGAATCTATGCATCAGCTGATTTGTGCCAGATTCAGGTGATCTTGGTTGAGTTCACTAATGCATACGCAGACCCCTGGTGGACCAGCTTTTTCAAAACCCATAAAGAACCATTGGAAATCTTGGCTCAATCTCCATGGGGGCATTTCTCTTTATTCTTCTCTTTCATTACATCATTTGGTTCTGAAACCAGATATTGGGCTGTGCTACGAGGTTCAGAATCCTGGCCACCTCCCAGCATCAGTCCTGGGTGAAGTGTGTGTGGAGGATGATTCCTCTTTCAGTTCCAGTGTCTGGCATTTGGTTGTAGGAGCAGCTCTTTCTCTGAGTGGAATAAGATTGGATCCAGATCTCTGTGAAGTGCTGATAATCCTAATATGTGAATGTGAATGAAGGAGGACTCTATTGAGAGTTCAATCCTGACTAAATTAGTTTGCTTAAAGCACTAGAGCATGTAAGTACATTACTGTTCAGAATGGAGGCAAGCTACACTAATCGCAAGGGATAGAAGTATATTTCCTTAACAAGCTAACATTTTTTCATTTATTGTTTATAGAGTTTTCTACTCACTTCTCCAGTCCATCATAGTTGCTATGTTTAGAAGGTGATCGTAGTCCTTTACTTATTGGTATGATCTACATCTTCATACCTGAGTGGTCTCTGTCAATGGCAGTCCTGTTTGTAGTAGATTGGTGTGGTTTAGGTTAAGTTTTACCAATGGATATGAAAATAGGGTAGAGGTGGAGGCATTGCAAAATCCCTACACGGATGTTCAGTTCATCTACCTTCTTTTTAGATATGAGAAAACTAAGAATGAAAAAATGCTAAGTGACATGTCTAAGATCAAACAGCTAAATAATGAGAGTATAAGAATAGGTTCCAGAAACATCATGCCTTTTGAATACAACACAAAAAGGGAACAGCCATTTCTCATTTATCTTCCTGGATATTCAATCCTACTGGAATTTATACTATAGATATATACTGCAGTCCAAGAAGAGAAAGGAAAAAAGGGACTGTAGAGATATTCAATCTAACTGATTAAAGGAAGTAAATGTTTTATAATTTGGATGACTTTTCTTTTTCATCAGGAGTGGGGAAATACATGGTTTTGGTCTGGAAAGGTGAGAGTTTGGTGGAAAGAGTGTGGATGTTGCAGCCACAGGGAACTTAGTCCTATATACATGGTGTTCAGACTGGAAATTGCATTTTCTCCATTTAGCAGCTGCCCACAGTAACTGCTACCTATTTATGAGTTATTTAGAAGCCAAATAAAGTACATCTACTCTATAAAAGCTCATATCATTATCTTCACAGTAAGTTGTCATTAAAATTTTGCCATCCTCTGAGGATATTATTAAAAAAATAGGTACTTGAGATTTTCTATGAAAAGTTTTAGCTTTGAGTATAATATCTTCTGAGAAAAGAGGATTGGTTCTTGATCATTGCTTCAGTGACCTGAAAGAATCAGTGCTTTTGTACTCAGCCAATAGAATGAAAACTGTGACTCAAAATCACAAAATATAAGAGAAGGAAGGGTCCTTACAGAATACCCTGGCCTATTCCCCTCATTTTACATGACAAGAAATTAGGAGCAGAGAGGCACTATCTGAAGATCATCAGTATCACTCACCATCACACAGGAGCAATTCCATGAATTGCAGTGTCAACATTTCTTTTTCATTAATTAAAATATTAAACATTGCTATGTGCCAGTCTTGCTGATTGCCAGAGATATCAACATAAACAAAAGCTTAGACTAGCACAAGACTCTTCACAATGCCTCTGACCACTTTCCACATATCCCACCACCCTTCTAGGACTCACTCAGCCCCACCAAACTTTCCCTCAGACACAACCTGCCCTTTCAAACTTCTCTGTTTTCGTTCATGTGTGGATCCTTTCTAAATAATTGCTTACTTTACAATCGTTCATGTAAGAACATGGTAGAAAATTCCAGAGGTACAAGAAGACAAAAAGGTTAAAATTAAGTTTCTCCTTCATCCATCCCCCAGTCACTTGCATCTTTTTCCCCAAGGTCATGCTGTTTTTAGATATTTGTGAATTCTTACAGAGATATTCTGTGGATATGTACATATACCCACATGTAAAAATGGATATTCCTTCCAACCAAATGTTAATATCTGCATATTGTTCTATACCTTAACATTTGAACTTAAATTTTGAACTTAAATTAGTGTCTGTTAGCTTAATAAGGTCTGTCTTCATGTGGGCTTCAGTATGTTGAAGTTTTTAACTCAGCCAGTGACTGCCCTTGAATTTTACTCTAAAATTTAGTTACAAACATTTCACTTAGGCACCCACAGTTCTTCAGCTCCTATTCCCATGTTACCTATAACCTTATTTCATGCCACTCTCCAACTCACACCTTAGTATCACCCGGTCTTATTTCCTAACTGCCCCTTGAAAGCTGATGCACATCCCTGCTACTGAGCCTCCTCTAGATGTGTTCCTGCCTTGCAAACCTTTTTCATCTCTCTTTGCTACATTCCTTGAGACCCATCTCAATTCCCATCTCCTGCATGAAGACTTCACATCTATTTTAGTTCATCCCATCTCTCCCTTACATAATTGCATTTTACCCTTTATTTTTCCTCAGTCTTTTTTTTTAAAGTCATTATTAACTCTATTTGTCTGGCTAATGGGCTATTGAGGATTTGTGCAAATCATGTAACCTCTATGGAGCTTTATCCTCATCTATAAAATGAAGGAGTTTAAATAACTGCTTTCTAAAGAAGCAGTATGTCCTAGTAGCAAATTCATGGAATTTGGAGTCTGATAATTAGGGTTGCATTCCGAAATTTGTATCTCATTTGATCCCTTGGCTCTATTAGGAAATTCCCTTGACCCTGGTTTTCTCTTTTGCAAAATAGAAATAACTCCTTCCACATAGGGTTGCCATGGGATCGAGTAACTTAATTGATGTAAAGCTCTTGATATGAAATAAAGTTCACACTTCTGTTCACACATAACATTTAGTCTGATTGAGTGCTAGTTACATGGCCGCCAATTATTCTACTGGGCACTGACCATGTATGCCTGACATTATACTGGCCCCTGGGCTACAGGGATTTACATGCTTAGTACCAAGACCTGGTACAAAGAAGTACTCACAAAATATTTGTTCAACTGATGGAAGGAAAACAGTTCCTTATCTGGAGAATTCAATATGTTTGGAAGCAGACTTGTGAATTCAGTGAATTCTTTCATAATTGAATTCTTCTAAACTTACCTATCTAAATTCATCTAATTTATCTAAGTCAATCACTAGCCTTTTCTGTTAAGTCAACTTAATAGTTTGAGGAAATTATTTTTCTTAATAATAAAAACAGTGTTTTAATAAATGTAAATCATTTGTTGTTTTTATCTGATGTAGATGGAAATTTAGCTCTAAGTTTTTTAAGAGTGTGTACATAATTAGGTGTCCAAAACACAATTTTCACAGCCCTGACTAGGGAGTATGGCTATCATATTCAAAGAACATCAAGGAGGCCAGTGTGGCTGGGACAGAGTGAATGAGGGAAAAACAAGTGGGAATTGTGAGCAGAGAGAAAAGTAGGGGGATTGCTCAGACTGTTCAGTGCTTTCGCTCTTTTGCTGAGAAAAATGCAGAACCATTGGAAGTTTGAGATAGATTAAATGCCATGTACTGACATGTTTTAAAAGAATCATCATGGCTGCTTCTGTTTAGAATAGACTGTAATGGTGTAAGGGTAAAATTAGGGAGACCTGTAATAATACAGATGAGAGATGATGATGGCTTGCCCTAGAATTATAGCAGCGGATGTAGAAAGAAGTGGTAGGATCATTGGATATATTTTGTAGATAAGATTTTATTTGAATTGGATGTGGAATATAAGAAAAATAGAAAAGTTAAAGATGATGTCAAAGGAGTCAATGAACATATGTGAGAAAGAAGTTGTCATTAATGTACGTGGCGAAGACTATGGGGTAGGGTATATGAGGGTTTGGGAATTTCAGTTGGGAGTATGATAAAGTCTGAGATGGGCATTAGATTATCCAGTAGGCAGTTGGATATTGAATATATGAGTCTAGATTTCAGGAGGGAGCTCTGAGATGAAGATATAATTGTAGAGGTCTTTAAAATACAGAATATCTATAAGACTGATTACTGGGTAAAGAGTGTGACTAAAGAAGAGAAGACTGAAGACTGAGTCCTGAAACACTACCTTTGTCAATGGCTGAGGAGAAGAGAACTGCCAAAAAAAAAAAAAAAAAAAAAAAAATGAGAAAGCCTGTGTTAAGGGTTAGGAAGAAATCCAAGAAAGTGCATTCCTGGGAACCAGGGTTTCTAGGAGAAGTGAATGATCATCTCCGTCAAATGTTGATCAAATAAGATGCAAGCTGAGAATTAATCACAGCACTTAGCAACTTGGAGGTCATTGATGACCTTGACATAGTTTTAAAGAGTGATGAGAACAAAGCTGGACTAGAGTGAATTAAAAAGAAGAGGAGGAGGGATGTGGAGAAAATAAGGCTAGTTATCTTCGTAAGGAGTTTTTGGTGAAAATTGAACAGAGGAAATTGTCAATAGCTAGAGGGAGAAGTGAGGAAAAGAAGTTTTTTGATTTTTGTTTGTTTATTTATTAAAGGTGAGAAAAATAATACCACAGTTTTAACAATAAGAATGATACATTAGAAAGAATTATATTGACAGTAGAAAGAGAGAGGGGGAAGAATTGCTACAGTGATGCAGCAATGGCCCCAAGTAGGTGAGATGAAAGAGAATAAGGGTCTAGTCAGAGCACGACATGGGGGATTGGCCAGTTGATGTCAGATGTTTCCTCTCTATAGGAATGGGAATGCAGACATTTAAATTCAATAAGGCAGAATAAATGGGTACAAGAGCGGGTATGGGTGGTGGATATAGTAAATAGATGTTACAGAAATTCTCTTCTGGTTATTTTTGAATTCTGTTTTATTAATTAAAAAGTCATAGAACTGTAAAATATGTTATGGGGGAGTATAGGAAGTTTTTAGGGCATACATATCCTCTCATCAATGATTAATGTGAATTGTAGATCACTTTGAAGAGTCCTTCTCCAAGGATAATTCAATATTCACACGAGTTTAGTGATACAGCCAAGACTTATTTGTAGAGCTCTCTTTTCTTTTGTATGTAATAGGAAATCAGCCATCATGCAGTAGGTATTATTTCTTACCATTTCCAATTACTACCATCATACTGCTTGCATTTTTACTGCTAGCCTTCATGCCACAGTGACAAAAGAGACTATTCTCACCTTATCTCTATATGAGATACATTTCAACATTTGGGTTTTTAACCTATCAATATCTAGCCCAGAGCATCACATCATTTTAATTCATCTGGAAAATATTATTGTTGTGTCTTTAAAAAATAATAAATTTAAGGTATAATAATAAAAATAGCAACAATACAAAAGAATAACAATAACAATAGTAGCAACAATAACAATTATCATTGAGTGCTTATATACTGCTAAGTGCTTTAATTTTAATGAATTGCATCATTTATTCTTCAAAATAACTCTACAAGTTATACTGCTTTGTGATACTCATTATTTAGATAGAGAATAACGATTTTAATAACTTCCCCAGAGTAACCCTTATTATCACAGAAATGGAATTTGAACCTAGGTAATCTGACTAGTCTGTGTGACCACTTTAGCCCAGGGAGTACCTTAAGGGAAGGACTCTACCCTTTCAAACGGTAAAATATAGAGGGGTTCCTTGTGGCAGTTGTATTGGCAAAGGATTGTGTGTTCGTGTGTGTGGGCATGCGCTCCTGTGCATGCACGCTAACACATGCAAATGAATGTTAAATGGGGATAAATATGCTCTCATATGCAGGGTTTTTTTTCATATAGAAGTGCATATCCAATGGTTTGGAAAACGATCTCTCTCTCCTTTTGTTTGATCTTGTTTTGTTTTTTTTAAACAATATTAGAGAAGTTATAGTTTTACAGAATAATTATGCAAAAAATGTAGAGCTCCAATATATCCCCTATTATTAATAATTTGCCTTAGTGTGGTATATATGTTATAATTTATGGAAGAATATTATTATAATTTTTCTATTAAATATACTCCATGATTTACATTAGGGTACTGGGGTTTAATGTTTGTGTTGTATATCTTAAGTTTTTAAAAATGGTTATTCTAGCAACATATACACAACCAAAAACTCCCCCCTTTCAACCACATTCAAATATATAATTCAATGTTGCTTATTAAATTCACAATGTTGTGCTACCATCATCATCATCCATTTCCAAAACATTTCCATCAACCAAATAGTAACTTGGTATGATTTAAGCATTAATTCCACATTTCCTAACCCCACCCTGGTCCCCGGGAAGCTGTATTCCAGTTTCTGTCTCTATGAAATTGCTTATATTGCTTACTTTGATTATTTCATATCAGTGAGATCATACAATATTTGGCCTTTTTGTTGGGCTTATTTCACTCAGTGTTATGTCTTCAAGGTTCATCCATTTTGTCAAATGTATCATAACTTCATTCTTTTTTACAGCTGAATAATATTCTATTGTATATATATACAACATTTTATTTATCCATTCATCAGTTGATGGAAATTTGGGTTGCCTCCATATTTTGGCAAATGTGAGTAATACTGCTGTGAATACTGGTGTGAGAATATCTGTTCAAGTCCCTGCTTTCAGTTCTTTTCTAGAAGTAGGATTTCTGGTTCATGTGATAATTCTATACTTACTTTCTGAGGAACTACCAAAGTGTCTTCCACAATGGCTGTACCATTTAATTTCCCACCAACAATGAATGAGTGTTCCTATTTCTCCACATCCTCTCCAACATTTCTAAATTCCCATTTTTTAAATAGTAGCCTTTCTAGTGCATGTGAAATGGTTTCTCATTGTGATTTTGATTTGCGTTTTCTTAGTGTCCAATGATGTTAAACATCTTTTCATGTGCTAATCGGCCGTTTGTCCATGTTCTTTGGAGAAAGGTCTATTCAAGTCTTTTGCCTATTTTTAAATTGGGTTGTTTATCTTTTTGTTGTTGTTATAGGAATTCATTATATAGTCTAGATGTTGATCCCTTATTGCAGATGTGGTTTCCAAATATTTTCTCATACTGTGTGCTTCCATATAAACATGCTTCCATATAAACTTGGTGACTGCTTTTTTTATTTCTGCAAAGAAGACTGTTGGGATTTTGATTGGGATTGCTTTGAATCTGTAAATCGCTTTGGGTAGAATTGACATCTTAACCATACTTAGTCTTCCAATCCATGCACACAGAATATCTATCAATTTATATCAGTCTTCTTTGATTTCTTTAGCAATGGTTTTTAGTTTTCTTAAACTAAAAACTTTACATCCTTGGTTAGATTTATCCCTAGATTTTTTTTTTTTTTAAAGATTTATTTATTTATTTATTTATCCCCCCCTTGCTGCTTG
>JAQZBX010054559.1:0-18606 GCA_029593785.1 Cabassous unicinctus
CTCTCTTTTGTCCCTCTCTCCTCTCGGTGGTGTGCAGTCTTCCCCTGCTGTCCTAAACCCTAGAAGATCTATTTTGGGTCTGTTTCAGCCTGTTCTCTAGCTATTTTTCTGGAGAAGAGATTCCGGTGTTGCCTGCTCTTTTGGACCCTATGTGATGTGTAAGTAATAAGACCATTACTTGCTGAAAGTTTCTGTTGTGTTTGAGCTTGTGTTCCCACAATGCCCCATATAGCAACTTACTCCCCAGATGCCAAGCTTCCAGTGAGGCTGCTAGCAACTCTGATTGTTCTGGGTGATTTCATTATCAAAGCTATTTGCACTTGATTTGGACACCTGGATAGAGAAAGAATTTTTAATAAAGATTCATAAATACTAGTCAATGTTGGCTCTTCCTTAAACTGAAACTTGCAAACTTCAAAGCAGTTCGGCAGGCATTTTCCCCACATAAAAGGGGAGCAGGGAAAGACTTAAGACAGAAAAAGTAGAACTTAAGACACATAGAATGAATCAGATTTGAAAGACTCCATGACCCCCTAAAGGGAAGGAGGAGGGAGAGTGAGAGGACAAACAAATAAGAAGAATGAAGAATCAGAGGCACTACAGAGATGCTGCCTTAATTCCTTAGGTCTTTTTAGATCTCTCCTTTGGAAGGCTGATTTCACTCCCTACCTCTGAGGTCCATGAGCCACACTTTTAGTTTTATCATAAATTTCCTATTTTTATTAAAGCTAACTTGAGTGGGTTTCTGTTGCTTGCAAACCAAAGAGCCTTGTCCCAGACATGCAGCCATAGATATAAAGTGGGAGGAAAAGTAAATTTCAAAGTCAAAGGGGACAATTTAACAGAGTTACCCTTATTATGGTCATAACTTATGTTTTATCAAGAAAAAATTCATTATGAGACACAAAACAAGGAGCTCTAAAACTTTAACTTTTCTCCTGTACAGGTGGGAGAGCAACGTGGAAGCAGTTTAGCACCTGACCATAGAGGCACAATTGGAAGAGATACACCTGCCAACTGCATTGGTGTACAAAGAAATAATTCGTGAGTTGAAAAGGCAGTTAACATTCTGCATAGTTGTGCAGGAAGCACAGATCTTCATTTAAATATGATTGGAATTCTAACATCACTTAGAATCTGAATTCGGAACAAACCAATTTTTAATTAGGGTAATGCGCTGATATAATGCAACTACCATTCCAACAGTCCACTGGCTATAGAAGAATATGGGATGTTGAGCTAATCAAAGAGAGAATCCAGACTGAATCATTAGAAAAAATGTTCTTAGCTGGGTAAGAATTTCAATTATTCCTTAGCGAGGTGTAATGACAGGTCAGTTCCAGTATCACACTGACTAGTATTAGATTTTCTTATGAATTTGAACTCAAGATAATAGTATGATATTCTGTAGTAAGAATATAGTCTTTCTCATAGAATTATTTCATATTTTCATATTTGAATCTTTTAAGAAAAAAAAAATGTATCCAAGGCAGTTGAGTGCTATCTGGATGGATCCAGCACATACTACTCTTAGACGGTTGATTCTAGAAAGGCAGACACAACAATCAGTAACTTTACAGAGTAGTCTTTATTATTCCTATCTTTTTCTTCATATTACATATGTAAACTTTTCCTGCCTTCGAATCTTAAGAAACCTGGGAAAGTACTAAAATCAAATCGTGAAAACTGATATCTTGATAGCCCTAAGGGAGGATCATTTTGTTCATAAGCTTTGATTGATTGTTTCTTGATCAGGAAAATATCATATACAATCTAGGATGTAAGGCAATATTCTTGCAAATAGCATAGCACTTTTGAGTATTAAAATACAGTTGTATGTATGGTTTTGCTCGCCTGTAATCTGATGGCACTGTTTGCTTCCTAATTAGTTGGCATCACTGTTGTAATGCTTGAGGCTATTCACAGCCCTTATGCTATTTGTTCAAGTCTGTCTGCACACAGGAATGTCATTGCAGCTCGCAAATAATGGCAAGTTTTAGATTGTTTAAGATAGTTTCTTTCCTAACCCTAATAAATGCCAAGCATCATATGTTGCAGGTTAAAGAATCCTTTCCTTTAATACACAGAATAGTTGTATCTGCACATGCAATAGATGATAGAAAGCTTTTCAACAATAGATTTGGAAGCTTTCCTCATGGAAAGAGGGATGAATGAGAAAACTGAGAGGGGAGAGCAGGTCAGTGGGATGTAAGTGAGTAGAGGAAGAATGCCTTTGGGACATTTCCCATTGTAAAAGAACAGGGAAGGATACGTCATTTGAGCTGAGGATATGGAATGTAATTAGCACTAAATTAATGTTTGTTGAATGAATAAATAAGGAGTAGAAAAATGAATGAATGTAGAATGTACTTTCCTGTTCCATTCTGCTGAAAACAAATATCTAAGCTTTGTTTGAATTTTACTATGTTGAATGACAAATATTTACATGGAAACTGAACTTAATATTAACAATGAAACTTAAAACAATGTTTTTTATCTATTAATTTATCATTTTTTACATATCTGTTTCAAAGCAATGTTTTAACATTGTGGAGATCTAAGTAAATGAATAAGGCAGTCTTTCCTCTTGAAGAAACCTTCATTCTAACAAGATTTGCATACACAGGGTAGAAAGAAGTGATGAATGGAGAGGCATCAATAGATAGAAAGTGAGTTGAAAGATAAGTAAATGTAGAAGTAACTAAATTTGTGCTATAAACTGAATTGTGTTCTTTCTCTCAGCTTTAAATGAACTATTAAATAAATATGGTTTTTCTATTATAAAAGCAATATGCACTACTGCAGAAATTTTTCATTATGTAGAAAAGGAAGCCAAGAAAAAACAAACATCCATAACCAAAACCCATGAATCTTAACACATATGTATATTGAATTCTAAAATATATACAACTTGGAGGATTACTGCAGCATTACTTAAAACAGCAATGACTTCTGAATGATTAATTAGACTTTGACGTGCCTAAACAATGAAATACAAAGTAACCATTAAAAAGATATTTTAAAATAATATTTAATATCATGGAAAGATCAACAAAATATTTGAATATCACACTTTGAGTTTTATATATTGATACATACATCTATATCTAATCTATCTTTCCATTACTGGATAGTCAACACGAATGGCAGAAATAACTTACTGGAAGTAAAAGAAAATGCTTTTCAACTAAAAAGTCAAAGACTGACTAATAGGGAAGGCTTATCACTGTGGAAATTTGAATTAGTACTCTGGGAAATCAAGTAGCAGAATATCTCAAAGCACAGAGCAAAACTATAATGAGATGGAAACCATGATATGGAAGAAAAGAGACACAGAGAACACATACAGACGACAAAACATGTGAATAATGGAAGTTTCAGAAGGAGAAAAAGAAACAGATGGGGGAGAGACAGTAATTAAACAAATAAAGAGGCACATTTCCCTGGTGTGAAGAAAGACTTGAGCCTGCAAATTAAAAATGGTTCTTGAATTCCAGGCAGGATTGGTAGAACCAATACATTCACTTCACAGATCTGGGTATATCCTAGCAAAACTTTAGAACTCCAATGTTAAAGAAAAGTCTTAGAGTTTGCCAACTAGAAGAAAGTTATATACAAAGGAAAACAAAAATTTCACATCAGTGACCATGGTTGCTACAAGAAATGCAGACTCTTGAGAGAAATGGATTAAACCCAAGAATCTTCTATCCAGGAAGATAGCTTTTACTGAGCAATGATATATTAGAGAATAAGCAAGCCTTCAAATATATATTGCCCTCACACTTAAAAAAAGATCAATATTCAAGAAAAACTTAGCAAATAATACATGAGTCATATCAGTGATCTCAAGTAGGAAGAGAGGGGAAAAATGCAGTGGTGAGCCATGGATAAATGTGTAGGGTAATTGATAGTAGTCAATAAAAAATAAGTTGAATGGTATGAAATTAAGTATATCACTTGTTACAGTATGAATGGCTAGCATCTATATCAGATACAGGGTCCTACCTGGCTTCCTGTGTTATCTGCATTTCTATTAAAAAAGAAAGGAGAAATACAAATCTGGATTCTGATTCAAACTCAGTAGGAAAAATGTTGGGGTGTTATTCCTTTTTAAATCCTAATGGAAAAGAATAGCTGCTATGATGTTTCATGGAGATTTCTGTCCTTAACTCCTCTTAAAAATCCTACTAAAACAAATTATTTCTTTGCAATCCTGTATAAATATTATATATATTAGCTATTTAAAACAAAGATAATTCAAGAACAGAATATCTAACTTTTCTTTCAAAGATGAATACCTAAGCCAAGAATCGCATTTTCTTCACATAGAAAAAGTCACCAACCTCCCTTCCCAAATAGAAAATTAACAATGCTCACATGTTTTCATTGTTTTCAGAACAATGACAATGAAAAAAAAAAAAAGACTTTATAAAAGGAACTTGAGTTTCGTTTATTTCACCAAAAGATAAAAATAGGTTCTGTTCAATTAGACAATGATTCAACAAACCTTTATTGTGATGCCATGTATGTGTGTAGAACCATGATTGTTGCAGGAGAAACAGGAATGAAGGACACAATCCTGTTTCTTTAGAAATTCAGATACACACACACACACACACACACACACACATCTTATACAAGAGCTAATCGAGAGTGTAGTGACTGAAGGAAATCTTTTGCTGTAGGTAAATTAGAAAAGTCTTCAGAGGAATAGCCACTTGGAGAGGGCCTTGAAGGTTGAGGAGCATCTCCACGCAGTCTACAATGGGAAAGACATTGCAGGAAACAGAAGAGCATCTTTGAAGATATAAAGATATAAGTCAATATGATACTTTATATCTAATCTCCAGAAATTTTGGGTTTAGGTTAAGTTGTATAATATGTGATTAATTCAAAATGTTCAAAGCAATTTAACTTGCTGGAAACAAAAAAATAATAATTGCAAAATTGCAAAAGTTATTAATATCCTTTAGTCTTGCAAGTTTCACTGTATATTCATACCTCATGAATTGATAATGATTCATCAGCTTGAAATTGTCTCTTTTTGTGTGTAAAGTCTATTTGTCAGAAGGGTTGAAAAAGAAAAAGCAATATGATAAAATTAGTTTGAATATTTCAGTAGAAGTAAAATAAACCCAAAGTTAACATTTATGTTTATAGGCATGGAAATCATTATTGTTTGAAGTTTTTTTTTTTAACAACTTCTTCCTTCTGTTGAAAACACATATTGGTTGATGTATCAAAATATATATTTTATAAAATATGATTATTCTGTTTGGTGTACAGAAAGCTTTAAAGTTTGCTTTTTTTCTTTAACTTACATCTCTTTTAAAGAAAATAACTGTGATCTTCCTATCCCTGTAAGGAAAGTGTCAGTGAAGTGCAAATGTGAACTCCTGAAAATGTTTTTCATCTTAGAAGCATTATCACAAATGATTCCCTCCTGCGAGTTTGTAAAAGGTGATAGAAACCACTAAAGAGATTATTGATTAGCAAAGTATTAGTTATCGGTGTGTTTGCTCAGTAATAAAGTATTCTATATCAGGATCATTAATGTTGTTTCACTCCACAAAAAAACAATAATGGGGCAATGACACTCCTCAAAGAAGAAGTCTTGGGGCCTAAGAAACAAATATTCCTTCATGATAAGACTGCCCCCTCACATACATTAAAGAGATCTTTAAAACTAGCTGAAGAAAACATACAAGTTAATTAGTATATACCACGGAGCATATAGTAGGTGCTCAGTAATTATAGTTGAATTACATAGCTTACAACTCACTTCTGTTTGAAATGCCCCCAGTGTATTCCAGCTTAGCACAATCATCACAAGAAAAAGAACTATGACTCTTTATGGCTATTTTCACTACAAGTTTTTTTAAGCAAAAAACTTTTGATACAAATATAGTATCAATTTTCTACTTTAGTCTGTGTATATCTTACCACTCTCTGTAAGTCTTCTGAATTCCTCAATGGCATGCTAAAATGTAGCTCTAATTATGGCCCAATAGATGATAGCTAGATAATAGATGATAGATAGATAGATAGATAGATAGATAGATAGATAGATAGACAGACAGACAGATAGTTATAGATAGATATACAGGTGAGAGACATCATTTTTTAAAAAGGAAAAGGAAGGGGTGAGCATGGCAGACATTGTGGTTACCTATGTAAAATATGTTTCCCCATTTTTTACCTTGCTAATTGATCTTTATAGAACTTGCTTCTAGTAAATATCTAGTTCAGATATTTATTAGATGATTGTGTGCTTCAGGTTAGGGATGATGATTGGTCCAAGTCTGTGCTTTTCAAACTTAAGCATGCACTGTAATCATCTTGAGGGCTTGTTAAAATACGGACTTCTGGGTCCCATGCTCAGTTCTTCCAATTCAGTCTGTCTGAGGTGCGGCCTGAGAATGTCCATTTCCAACAGTTCCCCGGTGATTCCAATGGTACTGGTGAATGGCACACAATGAAAGAACTACAAATCTAAGCCAATAACGGCAATTCCTAGTATATATGGATATGCAGATGGCAGACACCTGTGTATTTATGAATACTGGTTGATAACCATTGTCTTTTCTAATTTTTAATGACCCATTCTAACTAGGAGGAGACCATTCTATATCGATTGCAAAATAGTTAAGTCATCCCCAATAATGCCATCTTTTCCTTTATTGGCTTAGGAGTGTATATGATATCCAATCTGGTCAATAAGTCACAAGAGGAGATCTTCTAGGGAGTTCTGGAAAATATTTTCCTTGTTTTTAAAAAAGGTGCATGGAAGAAAGACTTTTTCTGAACCTACACATTGTCTTCTGCACATGATACCTGGAAATATGGCAGTTACCTTTGAATCATAAGGAAAGTAAGCTTAAGAAGGTAAGCCAATCACTAAAATGGCTGAGCAGAAAGCTGAAGGAACTGGGACCTTGGTGATATTGTTGGGGGTTCCATTTTAGGGACCACTCAACTTCCACATTTTTTATTATGTGAGGTCATTACTTTTTTATTTTTAAGCCTTTTTAAGTTGTGTTTTCTTTTCCTTGCAGCTAAAATCATCCTAACTGATATAATGGATAATTCATATAACAGAGCAGGTTAAAAATTATTACAACTCTTGACTGGAAGGGAAAATGTGTAAGTACAAATCAGGAAGATATTTATTAATTAATTTGAGAGTCAATAGTTAGAATATTGTACATGTATTCAATAGAAAAGTATTTTCCAGGTTTATCATTCAATGATTATAAATGCTTGTGATTCACTTTGTTTGTTTGTTTTAAATTTCTGACATCTAACAGATGTGACCACTGTTTCTTTGACAGAAACCAGGTGGACCTTGTACAATAACAGTTTTTATATAACTAGAAATCTGAAATATCAAAAAATTTCTCTACTGCTATCTGATTATTTTGGAGTGGTATGAATTTAGGGAAAGAAATCATTACCTTTTGAAAATCAAGCTAATTATTAATTTTGCATAATTTGAACAATTAAGTTCTCTACATTGCCAGCGTATTTATGTTACTCATTTATTCCCCTATATTGGAAGCCAACCTCTTTCTCCTTTATTCCTTATTACTACTCACATATGTTTTTTTCTTTGTTTGTTTGTTTGCGGTACCAGGGGCCGGGGATTGAACCCAGGACCTCACATGGGGGAAGCCAGTACTCAACCACTGAGCCACATCGGCTCCCCTGAGTCATTTTTTTTCCATTTGTTTTGCTTGTTGTTTGTTTTATTCAGGAGGCACTGGGAAACGAGGTGGACGCTCAACCACCTGAGCCACAGCTGCTCCCTCACACATGGTTTTAATATTTCTGGGCAGGAGACATTAGGGTTTGCCCTAATTAGAGTCTGTCATTGCAGTGGTTTGGAGGTGTATATACCCCAGAAAAAATGTTCTTAAACTTAATCCATTCCTGTGGGTGTGAATTCATTGAAAGTAGGACCTTTTGATGAAGGTACTTCAGTTAAGGTATGGCTCAACCCAATCAGAATGGGTCTTAATCCTATTACTGGAGTCATTTATAAGTAGAATGAAATTCAGACAGATAGCGAGAAAGCCATGGGAAGCAAAAAGCTGAACTTCAACAGAACCTGGAAGAGAATGGAGAGGTCAGGAGAGACCACTATATGCCATGTGACAGAGGAGCCCAGTACCAAGGATCACTGGCAGCCAGTTCCAGAATGTGAGTCTTCAGGAAGAGAACATTGCCTTGATAATGCCTTGATTTGGACTTTCTCTTAGCTTCAAAACAACGAGCCAACAAATTCCCATTGTTTAGTTAACCCAATCCATGTTTTTGCTTGAGTGGCCTAGGAAGGTAAAACAGTTACTAAAAAATGAATCTGACGAAGTGAAATAGATACCAGACTGATCCAGAAGCATTTGTACCCAGAAACCAGTAAACCTGGTTGACTGAAACATGGTACCAAAACCTCCATAATCCCATATTTCAACTTGAATAGAAATGACACTTTCTCTCTTGCCCTCCTGAATCCACAGATACTTGAAATGTAGACATAGATGAAACAGACTGTCAGGGATCAGAATTATATTTATATTTATTGCTCTAAAGCTGGTTGAAGAACATAGTATTCAGTCAACAAGGGAAGTGGACTAATACTCTCCAAACTATATCTACTCAATTATTGGCCTAGCTGGAAAATGACCAGACTGTCCCAAAGGGGCAGACAAAATGCCACTTCTTTAGTGGAAGGTAGAGGTGGAGACAGGATACAAATAGGCTGAGTTTCTTCTGCTAAAATCGTTAATCAGATAAGCTATTCTTTCCAGGGGGGAAAGTGAATGAGGTCACAAAGAAGATGAGAATGTTTCTTCAATTATTTTTTTCTGCTATGGCAGTGAAGTGAATTTTTGCAGTCCTCTATACCCAGGGGAAGAGTAAAGAATAGGTGTTCTTTCCCCCAAAATTTCTCCCCAATACTTTGTAGCTTCCAGTGTCTTAACTAAGCAGGCTTAAGAATTAAGTTTGTAGCCAATCAAGGACATGGCTGATCCCAACAGGGGAAGAGATCAGCAGTTCATTAGGCCTTCTCATGAACCAAACATTGCCCCTTTTTGTATTTTTCTGGGATGACTCATGCTCAGTTTATCTTTGTCACTGTAAAACTCTAAAGTAGGCTGTATTAGTCAGGGTATTTGAGGGAAACAGAACAGACAGGAGACATCTAAATATTATGAAATTTTATAAAATTGTCTTTTGTGACTGTGGGGATGCAAGAGTCCACTTCTGTAGAGCAGACTGCAAGCAAAGAACTCTGATGAAGGTCCTTGATAAGTTCCCCAGGAAAAGCTGGCTGTGTGAAGTAAAGATGGTAATTCTCTCTCTTCTTATTTCTGAAATCACTTATCTTTTTAAGACCTTCACCTGATTGGATGAGATGTCTTTCAATGCTGAAGACAATCTCCTCAGTCTAATGTAGATATAATTAGCCATAGATACAATCAACTCACTGATGATTTGAGTCCATGAAATGTCCTCAGAGTACAATTTGTTCAGTGATTGTTTGACCAAACAACTGGGCACCATTATCTGGCTAAGTTGACACATGAACCTAACCATCACAGTCCACCTCTTGTCAACTTCGCAGCCATACACATCACTTTAAACCGTACTTAGTCTCTAAATTAAAACAATAACAGACATTTCTTTTCATGTAACAATACTCAACTGTCCTGTGAACAACCAAAAATGTATTAAATCCCTCCAGAAGAGTATGAAAGTCCTTGGGT
Organism: Cabassous unicinctus; assembly: GCA_029593785.1. NCBI lineage: Eukaryota > Metazoa > Chordata > Mammalia > Cingulata > Chlamyphoridae > Cabassous > Cabassous unicinctus. The sequence goes on from JAQZBX010054559.1 coordinate 9,768, forward strand.
AATATTCACTCTTAAAGCTGATATCCTATAACTTAAATACTATAACATGAAACTAATAAAACTTATGTCACATTATAAGGGGATAAGACAGGGAAGAAAACAATGATATTTGTTTTATGTATATATACAACATACTCATAACAAAATAAGGAAGAAATATTCATGACCATTATAGTCCTTGTTTCTGTAGCTGGTCATGTGGTCATAGATCATATTTATCACTACCCTCTTCCGCTACCCATCTCATGTTCCCATCTCAGCAAGCACTTCAACTGGCCATGGTTCTTTACCTGGTAGGCTGACCCAAATCTTCATTGCTGAAGTTTCTGCAATGAAACTTCATTGTTAGTTCTGCCTGGATTAGGCTGTCGCAGTTTTCCATTGACTTTAATTACAGGTCATGGTAGTACCAAGAGATGCCCTAGGGGATCTCATAAATTCCAGGCAAACTCTTCTTTACCTCCATTTTGAAGTTGCAGTCCTGTGTCCCCTTGATAGTATCAATCACCCCAGCCAGTACAGTAATTCCCTTCTTTGCCTATTGATTCAGAGGCATGAGGATCCCAAAGTGGCTTGGTGGCAGTCTTAACTTCTAGTTCAATGGAATCATTGTTATGTCTCCTGGTGGAGGCACTTCTCCTTTTGGAACTAAGACCTATAGACCAACAGAGTTTAAGGTTGCAGGCATAGGAAACAAAAATTTTTCTAGAGGATCACTAGGGGTAATAATGAGTGATGCCACTACCATTTCCACTCCTTGATTCCTGGACCCATGAATCCTAGCTATGGGAGAAACAGCACTGCAGAGTGGATGCTGATTTAAAGCATATAAAACCTCCTGGGGAACATTGCCCCAGCCCTGCAAGGTTTTGCCACTTAGTTCCTCTGTAATTGAGTTTTCAAAAGGCCATTTCACTGCTCTATCAATCAAGCTGCTTCAAGATTATGGAGAACATGTAAGACCAATGAATTCCATGAGCATGTGCCTGTTCCTACAATTCATTGGCTATGAAGTGGGTTCATTGATCAGGAGCAACACTGTGTACCAAAAGATGGAAACAACCCAAATGTCCATCAACTGATGAATGAATAAAATGTGGTATATACATATATATTATTTAGTTGTAAGAAAGGATGAAATACTGATGCATGTGACAACATGGATGGACCTTGAAGATTTGTGTTGAGTGGAATAAGTCAGACACAGAAGGACAAATATTGTATGGTCTCATTAAATATGAATTAACTATAATGAGCAAACTCTTAGAGTTAAAATCTGGATTATAGGTTACCAGGAGATAGAATGAGGATAGAAAATGGAGATCTCATGTTTAATTTGTGCAGAAATTTTAATAAGGTTGATTGTAAATGTTTAGAATTGGATGGAGATGATGGTAGCACATTATTCTGAGTGTAATTAACAGTGCTGAATTATGGGTGTGATTGTGGTTGAAAGGGTAAGTTTAGGGTCATATATATCACTGGAAGGAAAGCTAGACAATAAAATAACATGGTGAACCCTGTTGTGAATAATGACTGAGATTAATGGTGCAGATATGGGAATGTTCTATGAACTGGAACAAATATACCTCATTGTAAAAAGGTGTTAATAATAGGGTGGCATGGGAAAAAATACAACGAATGCAAGCTATGGACTATAGTAACAGTAATATTGTAATATTCTTTCATCAAGTGTGAAAAAAGAGATACCATACCAATGTTAAGTGCCAATAATATGGGGGTATATGGGGTATGGGAATTTTCTTTTTGGAGCAATGAGAATGTTCTCAAATTGATTGTGGTGATGAATGTACAACTCTGTGACTATTCTGAGAGCCACTGATTACACTTTGAATGTATTGTATGGTGTGTGAATAAAACTGTTTTTTTTTTATTGTGTCTAGTTACTTTGCCCAATAGAACTCATCATAGGCTATGCAACACAAACATCAACCACATAGAGATAGCTAAGATTTGAATTAAGTTCTCAGGAAGAAATTAAGAACCCAAAATATAATCTTCTTTCCTTAGTAATTGAAAGTGAAATATAATCAAAGTCCAAAATAATTAAATACAAATTCAAGAAAAATTAATGTCCGTCATAAAATTCCCCAATTGCTTATTATGTTCTCAGTGAGAGCTGTTAATTTTGTGGTGTTTTTTTTTTGTTGTTGTTGTTTTTGTTGTTTTAACCCTTGGTAGTTGAGTAGAGTTGAGTTTCTTTCAACAGCAACAGTCTGAGCTGTCTTTGAATGGACAGGGAATGATTTCTTCAGTACTTCCAAATTCACTAATTCACTACTATTCTTTAATTTTTAAAGAGTCTTAACAGGACTCTTGTAATTGGATACACAAGACCCACTGCACAAATCCTCTCATAAATTTTAGAAATGCAAGTGACTCCCCAGTCTCAAGAGTGTTGGCTGGGTTGCTGTGACAAAGTACCACAGACTAGTTGGCTTAAACAACAGCAATGTAGTGTCTCTCAGTTCTGGAAGCTAAAAGTCTGAAATCAAGGTTTGAGGCACGCCATACTTTGTCTTAAAGGGGAAAACACATTCTAAGCCTCTCCCATGGCCAGCAATCTCTAGAGGCAAAATTCCATCCAGAACACTACATCTACCTGATTTGGAGAAACTTATCATTGTATGTTGTGTCTACTCTATGAAAGTGACCACTGAGACATTCCTGTTTTCTTGCAAAGTTGAGGAATTTGTGACTATGACAGCCACAGTCACCAGGTCACACTTGAGATGCCATCCTTTCCATCCAATGTATTCCAAATCTCTCCATTTCCATTTCTACATTGGTTCTATGTATCTAGTAGCCTGGGCAGCATTCAGTCACTCCAGTTTCCTCTTTGAGCTCTTGCCTTTCTTTTTCGGCTTTAAAATGGTGGTCTCCTCATCTTTTCATACAAAGTAATAACTAAAAAAACTCCACCTGCTCTTATCCCATTTTTTACAAGCAGTTAGACCCAGGCACATTGTCTTTGAAATTTCTTATCTCAGACTTGTCCTTCAAGATCCTAGCATTTCTTCTAAGATGATCTCTCTCTCTTTATCCTCTCCTCCCTGATATTTCTCTTATCTTCCCATTGTTCCTTTTCTGACAGTTGTACTGAAATAGATTTTCAAATAAAATCTGGTTACCCTTTGACTCTCTGATCAAACTTGTTGATAGAAACTGAGATTTCCAAACACAGGCCTATTAACTGCTTTATTTATCTTTGTACAATAATTTCATTGAACCCTTTCCATGGTACAAATGAACCCTTGGAGCTGAATATCATACTTTGGAGGGGTTGGGATGGGAAGATTTATGTTGTATATATATTTCCACAATTAATAAAAAAGGGAAATAAAGTAAAGTCATAATGACAATACAATGCTTGATACTGGATGCACTGTAGGAATGGAGGAGAAAACCGTCAAAAGGACATTACTGGGAGATAAAAAATTTGGAATTTAGAATTTAAGCTTTATATCAATGTTAAATGTCTTGAACTTGATAACTCTTCTTAAGGTGATTACATAAATGAATGTCCTTATTCATAGGAAATATACATGAAAGTATTTTTTGTTCAAGGAATATGATATATACAACTTGCTCTCAAAGGTATAAAAGGTATCATTAGATAGATAGATGAGAGAGAAAAAGATAGTAAAAGAGCCAGAGAGAGAGATGATATTGAATAGTTCAGCAAAGTTGGTAAAATGTTACAATTGGTGGAACTGGATATCTGGAGGAGTGGGGATGGGTTGGAAATCTCTGTATGGGATCCATATTGTTTTTACAACTGTTCTGTAAGTTTAATTATCTCAAAATAAAAGTAACAACAACAAAAAAACACACAACTAAACACAATAGTGGAGCTGCCCCTAATGAGCAGTATATGGGTGGTTTCTCTTATTTTGTTAAACTGTACTGTTGTGTATTTCACAATTCAACATTATTTTAATGCAATAAACTGACTTTCCTTCATTAGGAACAAAAACATATTCTATCCTATCAGATTTAAAAAGGGAGGGAACAGTCTAGAATATTTAAATTAACTGAATAATGTAATTTGTTTCTTTTACTGGGAAATACACCAATTAAAAACTCTTATCTACCTAGAGATAATGTATGCAGCATAACTTTCATGAATAATGATGTTCCTCATCAAGGATAAAGACTTTTGTAGTAAAGACATATGATGAACAGGAATAGGCCCCTGAGAAGACTTCTTAAAAGTATTTTTAAGAAATTGAGCTTGTTTTTAAGATTAGATAAATGTGTCTATACAGAATTTTCTGAAAGAATGCTTCTATAATTTGTTAAGTTCCTTTAGTCTGTTATTTTAGTTTCTGAAGTTGAAATATAGTTTACTGATTAATAAAAAAAAATGTAGACACTAACTAGCCTCTCTGGTAATATAATACATTTTAGGTTATGTCAAAGCAAACATATTTTAGAGGACTTACATTGTTTTGATTGGTATTTTGATAAAATATATAAGAGTGAAGCTTTTTCAGCTTTTTCTTTTCTTCCTTCCTTCCCTCCCTCCCTCCCTCTCTGCCTGCCTGCCTTTTAAAAATTCTTTCACCTGTATTTTATGCAATTTAAACTTGCTTAGTCAAAGTTTACCCTGGTTGCAACACATTCCTATTTAAACAGTCTTTTTTAGTTGAGCTGGCTGTGCGGTTCAAAGTCTTCAACTGTATTAGGAAAGGCAGTCTCTAAATTAAAATCTCAGTAGACATCATAGTCATATCAATTAAAGTATTATACTTAAGCAGATTGGGCCATTTGAGGAAGGTGACTATTTCAACTATAATGTATGCATAGATATATTCTCCAGGTTTGATGATAGTACATTATTCTGTTGAAAACAGTTGTACTGCTAAATTGAAACATTTCCTGAACTTCTGTCATCATTATTTGGTGGTTACAGTTTTCCCTACAATTACCATTTAGATGTCATTGCTTTGGAAACATGCAATTTCCCTGGAACGGTACCTTTGAATTCTAGACCTTAAAAGTCATACTGCTCTTCCTATGACCTACTTTCCAGAGAGCAATGTGACACGTGGGAAACATACATTGATAAATGAGGATCTTTGTTGAACATCAGAACAGAAGGAACTAAATTGGGTCTCCAGGTATTAATTATTCTCAAAAATATAGTCCATCTTAGTGATCTTCAATTTGAGAGGCAATTTCACAGTTTAAGAAGATTGAGCATTGGAACATTTTAGACCAGGATTACAATAAACAATGTTACAAATGGGCTGGAAAGAAGAAGAAGAAAAAAAACCCAAACTTTTGAGCACATTTATAAATTAAATTGAGAATATTCCCAGTCCTTGGACATTTTGGCTAAGCAAACCATCTAATTCAAAATCTGAAAAGAAAGATAATTCTAACCCTTTTGTGCTTATTCTATTAATACCCTAGAGGCAATTTTCTTTGTAAACCAGATCAAAGCACTTTTACAAACAGAAGTAGCTTGATCAAAGTCAACATAAATGTTTCGGAATACTACTTACCACAGGGACAATAAAAGCAAGTGCATCTTTTGCCTTTTTAGGGTTGCATAATGTTAGCTTACTTTAATCTTACGTGTAACAAATCTATACAATAAATTTAACTCACTAAATAGATACTACGTATGTTAATTATTGTAGATCCAGTGTTGTTATGAGATCTGGTTAAATAATGTATATGAAAAAGGGCTTTGGAAAATATAAAGCATTATAGAAATGAAAGTGATTATTATGATTACAGTACATCTTAAATAATGAGATTAACTGCTGTGAACATCTTAAAATATGCTGCCAACTAGGATAATCAGTTAGTCTGTCAGTCAGTTGCCTTTACTTTTTGAGTACCCAGGCAGAATTTCATATTATACCAACTTATGAGATAGAAAGGAAGAAGGATACATGATCTGTATTTTGTCAGAATACTTCATAATTTCAACTGAGCACATGAAAATCTTAAATGAATGTGTGGAAGATAGTGTATGCACATTATATACCAAATGCCAAGCATAAAAAAAGTATGACAAGATTAAGGCATAATACCTAATCTTCAGGAGTGGTGAGAAAAATAAAAATAAAATAAAAGAACCATAATAAAATGAGCTAGCAGTAATAATACAGTTCACACAAAGCACATACATTGGACAAGCTAGTATATAGTGGCAAATTTGGCAGACCATAATACAAATCTGATCAAAAGATGGTATCTATTTATCCAACAGAGTGTCCCTCCTTCCCTCCCTCCCTTCCTTCCTGCCTGCCTGCCTTCCTGTCTTCTTGCCTTCCTGCCTTTTCCCTTTCTTTCCATCTTTTATTTGATCTTCACTTTGAGAGAAAATTTTACCCTTTACATGATTGAGCATGCAAATTTTTTAGACCTGCAGTACAGTAATATTTTAAATGGGTTGGGATAAAGAAGAACAACAAAAACAAACAAGCAAAGACTGTTGAGTCTATAAAACATTTGAGTATTTGTCTATAACCCCTGCTTTGGGTTGTGATAGAAGTTTCATGGTAGTGGAGCAATTGAGCTATGTTTCTCTCAACTGAATAAGTTCCCAGTTGTACAAGGGAACGAAAGACAAAAGTGACTATATGAAAAGGACAGGAATATGTGAACAACACAAAACATAACATATAATTCTTTTTCAAAAGGTGCATGTTGTGGAACGGTGGAAAATGAGGCTAGAGATGTAGGTAGGAATAAAAGTAAGAAGGGAATTGTACATTATGCTAAAGAGTTTCAACTTCATTGCAGAGCATCCCAGCTAGAGAGCCATGGCATACTGCTATCTAAAGCACTGGTACTCTCAGTTCTTAGACAGTTGGACAAGTTTGGGAAGTAGTACTACTGTAGTAATAGGAAAATACTGAAGGCTTTTCAGGAAGCAGAATGCTGTACATTAAATGTATCATTTACTGTTATAAAAGCATATTTTTCACTATAGAAATACTTGAAAATAAAAATGTGTAGGAGTTTGTTAATATTCACACCTACCTTTTGATAATTTATTTCTATCACTTAATTATGCATATAGTTTGCAATTTGTTTTAGGTAATTGTGGTCATGTTGCATATGCATTTTTTTTTCTGATTTTCTATGCTTTTCATTATACCTGAATATTTTACTCATGTAATCTGAAACCCAGCATTAAACAGTTTTAATGGATGCATAATTGCAAAAATAGATAGATGATTTCCCCTATTGTTCATCCTTTATGATATTTTTGACATTTTCACCATTTTAAAAAGTGTTGTGATTATTGTATTTAATTATTTCTCTCTAGTTATGATATTTTTCTTAAGCTGTAATGTCCAAAAGAAAATCATGAAGTTAAAGAGCATAAACATTTTAAGGCTTTTTAAGGTTATTGTTAAACATTATTATGTTGTTTGGAAAAAGTTATTATTGATTGATTTGAAGTGAGTGAAGACCACTTAGGGAATTATCATCATAGTTATTGAGAGTTGATAGAAATGAGAGATTTGGATTAAGACTCTGACAAGGAGTTACAATAGGGAAGATATATTTTTTGTCTTAGACCATGTAGAAGTGGAGTTTGAGAGAGTGAGATGAGGTTAGAATATCTCTGCTTAGGGTTGCCATGTATATGGTACAAGCAATATTTAAATTAAAGAGAATATTAATGGAGAGAAAATATACAGAAAGGATGACAATTAAGAAAATATGGCTTTACAGTTAAAGATTTACACATAAATAATACAGTGTGCAATGTCTAGAAAACACTAAATAACTTTTGTTAAATACATAGGTTGATGTATCTGGCCAAAGAACAGAACATGGCATCCTGGTTAAAATATATAATATTTTAAAAAATAAACCTCTAGGCATAGAAGAAGAAAAACAATACCCCAGGAAAAGACCAATGTCAAAGAGGTATTCCCTTGGATGAAACCATAGCATCCCAAGGAATAATGAGCTACAATTTTGAAGCTGTTATGGAGAACTGAAGGTCTTTCTATAAAAAAAAAAAAAACAACACAGAAAATCACCACCTCAGGCACAAAGAATTGGGAAAGAAGTTTGACCCCTGCCTATAGTAGTCAAAAGGAAAAGAAATCTCAAAGAAAATGTAATTTTCACTGCTGTATATAGCATGGTAGGCTGAATAATGGCCTCCCAAAGATGTCCATAACCTAATCACAAGACCATATGAATATATTACTTTATGTGGAGAAAGAGACATTGTGGGTGTGATTAAATTAAAGATTTTGAGATGGGGAGATTATCCTGGAATTTCTAGGTGAACCCAATGCAATCATAATGGTCTTCATAAGAGAGAAGTAAGAGGGTCAAAGTTATAAAGCAGATAATGACAGCAGAATCAGAAGGTGGAATGATACAATTTGAAAGTGGAGGAAGGGGTCATGGGCCAAGGAATGCAGGTGGCCTCTAGAAGCTGGAAAGTCAAGATATGTGATATGTGATTCTCCCTGAAGCTCCAGAAGAAATACAGCTCTGCAGTATCTTGATTTTAGACATCTGACCTTCAAAACTGCAAGATAATAAAGTTGTTTTAATCACTGTGTTTTCAGTAATTTGTTACAGCAGCAATTGGAAACAATATATATGGGAGAGGAATATTCTAATATACACCAACTAATTAAAAGAAACTCAAGACAAGTATCTTAAATGAAACTTGCCCAGGTACTCCCACCTTCTTTGACAGAAGCAAATAAGATCATAGTGAAGATTACAAGCTACATGAGCAGATACAACAAACTGAAGATTTAATAATCCCCAAATCTGAGGTATCATTATAGGCAGATGTTTTAGTTTGCCAAAGGGCTGT
>JAQZBX010054560.1:0-18620 GCA_029593785.1 Cabassous unicinctus
GATGATTAGCCTTGGACAGATTATAGATACTTCAAAGACAAATCATGGACTTTAATATGCATTTTGTTTTACAGGGAAGTAGGGACAGATATGGATGAGGTACCTAATAAAGGACTCAAAACTGGGATTGGAACACATTCCTTCCTGGAAATCCTGTGTTCTTTCTAAGATTACAGAGATCCTAACTTTCCCACTTGGAAAATTATCCACTTTCCCAATGTGGGCTAGAGACCAGAAGGCTAAAAGCCGTCAATTACAGCTTGTAACTGTAAACAAATAATTTTTTTTTTAAAGGTAAAGAGTCCCCAGAGCACCATCTGTCAAAACTGAGCTCTGTCCAGCCAGTTGCTGCCATAGAAAGCTTCATCTCCATCCCATCCTGGTGAATCTACAGCTCGTTTCTCAAGCATGTATTAATCTTTCTGACTAGGATTTTGATCAATGTATTTTGTCTGACACTGGCTATATTGGACACACATTTCTCCAGGTGGTGGAAGATAGTCAAGATGATCACAACACATTGTCATTTTCTATGTTCAGCCTTAACTGTTCCTAAGTTTAAACAAACATTTATAGTGTTTTATAATGAAAATATGTCTGCCACTCAGACTCAATGAAAAATAGCAGGTTTCTTAGTGGGAAGAGAAAGTTCTGAACCACCTACTATGTGTCACAGATGTGCTAGATTGTTATCAGTGGCATAAGTATGAATAGGTCATTACTCAGAGGAAGAAGGGAGGTTAGATAACTTGTCCAAGATTACACAGCTAATTTGTGATAGACCCACATTGGAACCTATGACCATCTCACCTATGAATGGGAAGCTACAGCTTAGCTAAAGAACAATCCCAGTTAAAAAAAAAAAAAATCAGATCAAGCACTGCCTAAAATATAGCTAACATCTTCTCTCTAGTTAGGCCTGCCTATTTATAAAATGTGCAGAAGAAAACTCCCCATAAAAGAAGTAATTCACAAATCACTCTATAAAGACTTTAAATGTAAATTTGAGTAAGAAAAACATAATAACAGTGTGAAATCATGAATGATTTTCAATCTCAAAATAAGAGCATTGCTTTTCATCTTCTAACTGGGACATCAGTAGGAAGAAAAAGCAGGTCACACATGTGCTTCCATGAGCTAATGTGTGCTCACTGCAGAAATCAGATCATGGCCGTCCTTTGCTAGAAAGCTTTCAAAGAATTCACAAAACATTAAGAATAAAATCTTGGTCCTCATCAAGACATGCAGAGCCTTGTCCTCCACTCCAAATTCGTGCCTTCACACTGTTAGTCCCACCCATTCTTTCCCAGCCATACCACACTTGCTGCTACTTCTGGAACTTAACAACGTTTTCCTGTTTTAGAGTCACTGTCTGGAAAGTTCTTCCCCTGGAAACCTCCATCACTCACACCCTTACTTCTCTTGGGCTTTTGCTCAAATAGTCCCTGCTCAGGAAGCACTTTTCTGACCCTACACCTGTCACTCTTAACAATGTGACCCTGGAAAAAAGCAAGAAATCCCCCACCAAGACAGCATCAACTTATCCTTAGCTTCACTGAACTTTAGACGGGTTTCTCCTTGTCTCCAGGCCCTTAATCTCCCTCATCTTGGCCCTTACAGAATCCAGATGGAACATCTTTCACCTGGACTTGACAGTGACTCAGGAAATGTCATGTAATCGACATACTCCATGGCTTACCCTCCCTCTCCAATCCTTAAAAAAATGCTCCTGTTCTCTGCTTCAGTGGAGTTAAATCCATTCTCTCTTCCCTGTTATCATAGGCTTCTAAGTCTCTCTCTCTCTCTTCACAAGATCTTCTGTTCTTTTTCTTCTCTATTGCATTTATCTTTTACTAAAGTCATCCTTGACTGTTTTGCATTGTTTGATTCAATTTTTCTTTGACACACTACTTCCTGCTTTATTTTTTTACTCCTAGCAATTTGTAACATAATGTTCTATAATCATTTGTTTAATTTTATCCTAACTACCCCTTTCACTAAACTATAAGCTTAATGAAGGCAAGGGCTCTGATTGGCTGTTTTTCGCAGTTGTATACCTGACCCATGGGAGAATGCCTGGCACAGAGCAGACTTTCAATAAATTAATGAATGGACCATTTCAGAGAAGCCATTCTAGAAGCTCCACCTATACCAGGGTTGCCATCCTCCAAGAAAGGTTACTGTCGGTTAAAACTGGGAGATTAATTAAAATCTAGGCTCTTATATACTCCCAAGGGCTACTGGATTATTGCAATCTTATTGTTTAAAGAAGAGACAAACAAATAGGAAAAATAAGTATTTTCTTAGCATTGATTATATGATTGAAATATTAGAATCTAAGTTACATAATTCAGCTTTGCAAATGCCTTGCAATAAAAATGTTACTGGCTCTATTTCACTGAAGCTCTGAGAATTTACATGCTTTCTCAAGGTCACTCAATGGTAAATAGTTTGAATTCAAAACTACTTTGTTTCACTCCATATCTCACACCTCCTACCTATAGGATATTGACATTCTGAATAATAATGATAACAAGGAATAACTAAGATTACTTTTTACTGTTGCAAAACTGCTTTGAAATGAGGTCATTACTTTCTCCAACTTTGTATGCTACAGGAACTAAAATATTTTAAGAAAATATTAATATTGAATGACACCCTACATACATAATTAAAAAAAAATCCACACAGCTCTCACAATGATATTTTGATCAAAACAAGTGTGCACATGAAGTTATTCTCTGTACCATGCTCAACAAACCCCACTGCAGCTTTTATTTCTAAGCTAATCAGATGGGCAGAGTGGCAAGAACTAGGCCTTTGAAAAAGACTCAGCAATATCCAAAAGTTTTTCCATATAACATACCAAATCTGCATTTTGGATTTCTTGACAATTTCTTACTTTGGAAGTCCTTCTCATAAAATTTATTCATTTATCCATTAATTCAGAAATATTTATTGTGATGTTTACTATAAACCAGCCACATTCTTAGGTGAAAAAAGAAAAAAAAAAAGCTCAGAATTTCTATATTTCAGAAGCCTGCAGTATGATTTGGTAAAGATACCTAAACAAATAAATAAGCAATTTTCTAATTATAACTTGCATTAAACACTGTGAAGTACTCAGGATGCTAAGATAGAGGGTAATGGGAGAGGAGAGGACACTTTGAGTAAGCAAAACTTTCTTTAGGGAAAGAAGGACAAAGGCCATCCATGTGAATGCCATGGTGAAGAGACTTCAGACAGATGAGGCAGTAAGAGTGAGGGTCTTAGTAGTGTGTAATTCAGTGGGTGTGAATACCTGAACAGAAATTGAGTAGCTGAAGTAGAATGGGAAAAGGGGAGAGTGAAATTTTCAAGATTTGAGAAGTCCACAGGGGTCAGACTGCACAGTCTTGTAAGTCAGTAAGAGCTTTGGGTTTTATTTGAAGAGTAAGTAGCTTCTTAATACTAACCTTAAATGGAGTTTTAAGCAGTGGGGTAACAGAATATGCATTATATATTTTAAAAATTCACTCTGTGCAGAGAATGGTTTAGTGTGGAGTAAGAAACTGGGATTCCAGTCAAGTTACCATAAAGGAGAGAAGAAAGCAACTGGACTCTAAGCCTACCAGCCTGAAGTCTTTGATGGGATTCAATGTACCAATAGACCTCAAATAGTTTGTTTTCTTTCTAGACTTCATTATGCTGGTCACCTTCTTCTCTTGGACATGGATTGTGTTTTATGAACAATGAAGCATAATTTTGCCAAAGAAAACAACACACCACTGATTTTCCTAGTGCATTAGGCATAGAGTGTGAAAGAAAAATGAATTGGTTATCAAATTTACTGAAAGCAATACTACTACTACTACTACTACTACTAATCTGAACAGTTGGAGAAAATGCAGAACTTCTCATCATTCCATTTTGCAATATGCTCAAGCAGCAGTATCTGGAGAGCCCACAGTTCCCCAGATAAAGCAAAGAAATGGAGTAGCAAACATTTCTTACATATTCAAAGCAGAGGAAATGAAAAGAAGATTGGTATTCATGCATTATTTCCTATCTACCAGTAAAAATATTTATATTTGTTTTATCATCTATTTGTGGCCCCAGTGGATGTTTCCCCAAGATTCTACAGCCATAAAATGGGAGATCACAGGTATACTCCCCATTAAATATACTAAACCCCAAACCTTTATCATCTCACCAGTTTCCCACTTGCACAGAATAAAATTATGGCCAAAATGTTTTTACTTTCTATGTTTTCATCACCATTAACAAAATTTTAATCTTAGAAAATGATGAATGGTGACAGCTCTACGAGATGATTTCAAACCCATTGTCTCAAATCATAAGATTTAGAACTCCTCTAGTTCCTACTCTGAATTAAAGTTCACTCACATCTGCATCGTATTTCTTCTATAGTGTTGCTCCACTATTTTAAATTGTGGACACCTAAATTTCCTTCTTTCTTCACACATTTAGGCTGGACTATATAATGTGTAGTGAAGATGAGCCCAGGAAAGAGCAGAAGGAGTGAGGGGAGGTGAGACTGGGAAGAAAGGACGCTAATAAAATTTCTGATATCAAGAAGTTGCCATTGTGGGCAACTGGAGCTCAGGTGAAACTTGCTGTGAAACTCTAGGAAATAGTGTAGAGCTTCAGAGTTATTCTACCCAAAGGGGAATGAAACTGGAGGACTTATTTACCCATTCCCATCAATCACTGGTTCAGGATTGCTCTCGTAGTGGGGAGGGACATTAATTATTTGCCACATCTGGACTGCCATTCACCCAGAAAAAACAGGATCCAGCGGTCAGAGATGCTGGCAGTGATGCAGGTGCTAGAAGTAGGAAAACAGGCAGATGCACACTACAGATATAAGGGTGAAGGAGACACAGGCAGAGGAATGACAGCAGTGTCTACAAATTCAGAATTCAAATCCTGATTCTATCTGTGACTACTTATGAAACTTTGGTGTAGCTATTTGCTTTTTTTTGAATGTCATTATTCTCAATTATATACTTTACAAGGAGCAGAAAGCCTATCACATTAGATAATTTGGAGGAAGAAATAATCTAAATGACATGCTTACCATAGTGACTATAATGTAATTGTCATTTAACAGATATTATTATTAGTGTTGCTGCTGCTGTTGTCATTGATGTTCAACCATTTGGACAATCATTGTGAGTGTCCCCTTCAAGGACAGATGCCACAGAACTGGTGGCCATTCATGGTGTTAATGATGTCCATGGGCTCAGTGCTCAATTTCAAACTCTTCTTTACTCCCTGTGCATAATTTACCCTTCAAGAATACAAGTGGAGGAAAGCATAGTGATTGATAGGACACCAGTGAAAAGATGAATACATTTATAGATTTATATCCATTTGTCAACACAATACACACAAATATGTATATATGTGCTTAGAGTTAATAGTGGAAGGATACACATCAAAATATTAACAGTGTTATCTCTTGGTGGTGGGATAATGGACAATTAGTACATAAATTCTTTTAAATTACTCACATTTTCTAAATGTTTTTGCAATAGATATGTACTACATAGGAAAAGAAGATAAAACAAAACATATGAAGGATAATTGTTTTTCAAAACTTGAGCATCATTCTCTAAGTACCAGAAATCAGAATAGGTGTTTGATATGTATATTTTTTTATTTAAGAAAATTGTCTTACAGCAACCCTCATGAGATTTCCCATCTCATGTGGCTTTGATTTATTGCTTTGTCCTGAGTTCTTGCTTCTTGGAAGGCACAAATAAGGTCTGAGGAGATTGTTTCACTTGCTTCTAAATTTTATAATAATAATTATTATTTTAGTCACCACTTTACACTAGCAAATGCATACACTGAGCCAAGACCCTAATTTATCCCATCACTGTAAGACACATTAACTGAACTCTGCATTGCAAAATGGTGGTAGAAGGGAAGAGGGAGTCCTGCTGGGGAGGGAATAGCTTTCTGTGCTTTTTGAACATTTCTGCCTGTTAATGTGACAATAATCACTTTGGGTCAATGGGAATATTGCCCACATTAATATGTAGGTGTAAATTGAAAACAGTTCTTAATGGGAGGAAAGCAGAAAGTTTTTATTATTGCACAAACATTGTATTATAATCAGATTCACAGGTATGTTTTCCAGCAAAGGGTGCATTACTGGTTTTGACCTGATATCAGTATGAAAAATTGTACTAATGCCTGTCCTCATTCTTTAATTTTTGTCACATTTAAGGGATGAGAAGCTTTAGAGAGCACTGGTCATTCAGAAATTACACTGATCCTGATGGATACTTTACAATAAAACACAGGGAAAAGTACAAAATGTGTTTGAAACTGTTTCTTTTCTCATTTTCTGCCAAAGAAGTGACATTATTTTTATTGCTCTTGAAGTTCTCTTCTGATAATTAATAGTCTTCCAGATAGATGGATAGATAGATAATGAAGAAAGTCTTATAATTATTCATTAAAATATCTACCTGAAGAAGATAGGAAAAGAAGATCTAATTGAAAGCAAAGTAAGTAATAGAGAGGAAATAATAAAAATAAGAGCAGAAATCTATGTGATACAAAACAAGCAGACGTTAGAAAAAAAATCAACAAAGCCATAAGTTCATTCTTTCAAAATGCTAATAAAATTATGAACATTGAAATAGTCTGAACTAAATATAAAGAGAAGGCAGAGAAAGAAAGAAAGAGAGAGAGAAAGCAAGTGTAAACACAAGCTACAAATATTAGGAATGAAAGAGGAAATACTAATACAGATTCAATTCACTGTAAAAGGATAATAAAGCAATAATTTGCATTAAATTTGATGACTTAGATGAATCGTACAAATTCTTTGCTAATCATAACTTAACCAAAACTAAGAAATTAAGAAAATTAAATAGAAAATAGAAATAGTAACTTTGAACAGCTCTATATCTATTAAATAAATTAAATTTTTAAAAATATGAGTCCATTATATAAAATTCAAAAACAGTGGAACTAAAAAAATATATCACTTAAACTGTAAAGAAAAGGAAGGGCATAATTATCACAAATGTCAAGATTAAGATTACTTGTATGGACAAGGTTGTAATGGAAAGTGGGGTCATGGGGAGAGCTTTTACAATCCTTGGCAGTACTCTATGTCTTGAATTGGTAGAAGTATGTGTGGATTTGCTATCTAATATTAATTAAGCAACCATACTCTATTTATTTAAATTATTTGCGTGTTTCAAACAAACAATCCTCTGTAAGTAGAGATACCTGGAGTATAATCAGAAGATGTGTGATGTCATTGGCTTGTCCATAGGAAAGGTCTACTCTTTGCCAGGGACCCACCCAACATGCCCTTGCTGGCCTCATCACCAGCCTTTCCAAGGTATCTCTGTGCATGAACTCATCATCCTGACTGACTGGCCCATGTATCAAGAGCTAAAGACATGGAAACAAGCCATGCCAAAGTGGATATAGTGGCTTCTGAGGAGCTGTTCAAAGGCAAAGTCAAATCCTGTAAAATAGAAAACAGTGACACAGACAATTGTCCCCCTTGAGATCTGTGACAATTTGAAGTTCTTTTATGAATCCCCAAAAGAGAAAGTTTATGTTTTTTAACTAATCCATTCCTGTGGGTGTGGGATCCTTTTGATCGGACTGTCAGTGAGGTGTGACTCAGGTTAAGTCTCTGACCTCTTACTGGACTTGATATAAATGAAGACACAGAGAGAGACAGTGACACATAGGAAAAGGAAGCCATCATATTGGTCCCCCATGTGAAAGAGAGGACTGCAGGAAAACAGAAGCCCTGAGGGCTGAGAGAGGTTCCAGACTCTGGTACCAGCAGAGCATAGAGGCATGGAAAGAGGGGCCTTCATCTGAGTCCCTGGCTTGAAGCCTGCCCTACAGAATCTTAACTTGTGCATCCCTACGGTTGCATTAGACAATTTTATAAAATTTCATACTATTTACAGATATTTCCTGTCATTTCTGTTTCCCTAGAGAATCATGACTAATACAAATTGATACCAGGAGTAGGGTTCTTGAGAAACAGAATCTTAAAAATGGAATTTCTGAATTGGTTCTAGGATTTTTGCAGTTGGCTCTGTACTCTGATTAGATTCAAGGGCACTAATGACAAAATTAAGCAGCCACTTGTGTGAGGGTTAAAACTCAGGCAGTGGCCTTATAAGGGTTAAAACCTGGGCAGCATCCCAGTTGCTAGATTACCTATTGACGTTGGCTCAGTTTCTTGTGTTCCCCTGATTCAGCATGCCTTGTATCCAATTCACAGATCCCTTTGTCTCACCACACATACTCCCTGGGCACAGCAGAAATGATTCCAGGGAGTTGCATTTTGTGTTTCTTCTGTGTAACATTTGAGTAATAACAGTACTGTATATATAACCCTGCAAATAAAGAACAGCCATGCTTGCTTGCCTGTTTGTCTGAAGCAGACTGTGGCTGTGCCAGTATGAACAAGCTTCCCCCTCTGCCTAGAGCCTTTTTCTGCCTACCTCCCTTGTGGGATCCCAGGGTGGATGCAGTGCACAAATGGGACGCAGTGGACAATGGTGTAGTTGGCAGGATTTGACATGTTCTCCCACTGCTCCCCCAGGTGAGGAGGTAGGGAGTATGGACCCTTGGTGGTCCCCGCCGTGTGTGTGGGCTGGTGTAGCCAAGTAGTTATCTCGGTGGTGTACGTGTCCAGATGTGATACCCACCAATGGCCCCACAGCGCTGCTAGGTGTCCTGCAGCAGGCTGAGTTGGCAATAGGGGAAATGAAGCCCCATGCTGCTGCTGCATGGGTGGGATGGGTGTTCCTGTCTTTGTTATGAAACACCATCCAAGAGACGTTGAAACATGAGAGGGAAATTCACCAGTTGCGTGAGCAACTGCAGCAGTCGCATGTGCGGCTAGAGCGCCAAGCCATGTCAGTTGGTAGTAGTTCGGATGAGGAAGAAGAAGTGGGACCCATCTGACAAGCTTGTCAGGTCATGATGCAAAAGGTGAAACACAATCAGGACATGTGGCACGGGGGTTATCCCACTGGGCAACCACACGTGGTGCAGCACATGTGTACCGCCCCTCTATGCAGGCAGAACTGGTGGAATTAGGACGGCAGTTTCGGCAGAAGTCAGGAAAGCCCATAGCTGCATGGCTGCTGCGTCTGTGGGACGTGGGCATGGATGGCATTGAGTGCTCCGGGACTGAGATAGAGAAGTTAGTGCGCCAATGTCTCTTAAATGCGTGGCGGCATGCTGGGGGAAACCCCGATCACACAGTGATGGAGGGGCTCCAAACAGCTGTTCATATGGTCTGGAATGATGCAGGAGAGTTGCCAGGCTCAGTGAGTCGATGGACTACATATGCTGACCTTGTGCAGATGGTCCAGGAAATGGGGATGTGCAGTGCTGTCTTTGACCCTAATAGCCAGGGACTTGATGCCAAGAGGTTTATGAATCAAATGAATGACCTGCTTGTACAACATGCTACTGATCCCTCATTTGGGTCCCTGATGGCTATCTTGACTCTGTATATGGGACACCTGATACATGAGGTGACAGCTGTGATGGCTAGTCTTGGCCAGGCTGAGAGCCAACGGGCCAAAATTCATCCGGTGGCGACAGGAGGAGATGCACCCCTGTTTCGTAAAATAGCCAAGCCTGCGGGTTGGGACTATAAGAGAGGTCCTGTGAAAGTCATGCGGATTCAAATGTGAAATGATTTGGTAGCCGCTGGGGTAGACCGAGCTAAAACAGATGGAAAACCGAACATGGTCTTGTTAGACCTTTGGAGACAGCTAGAGCCTGCTCAGTGGCAAGCAGGAAAAGCCCGGAAACTGACGCGGGTTAGGGCAACTGCACAACTTAGTGATTACCTGCTAGAAGGCCCCGGACGCTCCATGGAGCCGGTGTTTACTTTGGCATAGGAGGCAGGCCATGGCATCCGAGAAGGGGACCCTTGGAAAGACCGGAGGCCCTACGTGAAGCTGGTAATCCACTGGTCCCCACAGAATGTACAGTGTGTTTTGGCCCTTGTGGACACGGGTGTAGAATGTACCCTTCTTCATGGGCAACTGGATAAATTCACAGGCACTTATGCCTATGTGGACGTTTATAGTAATACTGGAAAAGGAACCTTGCGGGTCATCCAGACAAAGGTGATGTTGGGAATTAGATGGTTGTTCTGGCAAATGTACACTGTGTGCATTTCTACTATCCCAGAATATATACTGGATATAGATGTGTTAAGAAACTTGACCCTGCAAACCACTATTGGTGAATTCCATCTATGAGTACAGACAGTGAAGCCCGTGGTGCAGGGACATGCTAAACATGCCCTCGTTGTGTTGTCTGAACCCCTCAGGACAGTGACCATAAAACAGCACTGTTTGCCAGGAGGACATGAGGAAATATCAGCAACTATTAAAGAACTGGTCAAGGTACAAGTCCTCCATGAGGCCCGGAGCCTGTGTAATGCTCCGGTGTGGCCCGTCTGCAAGTCCGATGGGACGTGGCTTATGACTGTTGACTATCGAGAGCTCAACAAGGTGGTTCCTCCTTTACATGCAGCTGTGCCTTCTATTCTTGACCTGATGGATACTTTGACTTTGACACTGGGAACTTACCATTTTGTTTTGGACTTGGCAAATGCCTTTTTCTCCATCGCCATTGCTGATGAAGCACAGGATCAGTTCGCCTTCAAATGGGAAGGCCGACAGTGGACTTTTACTGTATTGCATGGGCTATGTTCACAGCCCTGCCATTTGTCATGGTTTAGTGGCTAAAGACCTAGAAAACTGGCAATATGCTGATGCTGTTTGGGTGTGTCCTTATACTGATGATGTAATGCTATCCTCTGATTCTCTTGCAGATTTGGAGGCTGCTGTTCCCACTCTGGTCACCCACCTTGAAAGTCAAAGATGGGCGATAAATTGGGACAAGTTGCAAGGGCCTGGGTTGTTTGTCAAATTCTTGGGTATTGTATGGTTGGGTAAAACAAAAGTAATTCTTGAAGCAGTAATTGATAAGATTCAAGCTTTCCCACACCACACCACAGTGAAACAGCTGCAGACCTTTTTGGGTCTCCTGGGTTACTGGTGAATGTTCATTCCCCAATTGACACAGGTCCTAAAGCCTTTATATAAGTTAACAAAGAAAAGAAGTGAATGGGATTGTACTGATGAGGCTGAGCAGGCCTTCGTACAAGCCAAAATGGCTGTTAAGCAAGACCAAACTTTGTTAACGGCCAACCCCAGCTGCCCGTTTGAATTAGATGTGTACATTACAGAGGAGAGCTATGGTTGGGGCTTATGGCAACAGACTGAGCAGCTGTGACAACCAATAGGATTTTGGAGTCACCTATGGAGACAAGCGGAGAAGTGCTGTAGTCTCATAGAGAAGCAATTGGCAGCCATGTGTGTTGCTGCACAGAGTACTGAACCATTACCCAGGAAGCCCTGGTAAAGATATTTGCCACCTACCCTATAAAAGGATGGGTGCAGAATTGGATCGCCCGGCCACGAAGTGGAGTGGCCCAGATGGCGACACTGGTTAAGTGTGTGTGTGGGGGGCGCTATTTGGAACAGAGAAGCACATTTCCTTCTAGTCCACTGAGTAAAGAATTGCAACAAGTTTTAGGTCCCTTAATGTATGCTGGGACCCTGGACCCAGAGACCCCCTTGCAAGTCCCCATGAGAGAAGTTTCCCCATGCAAAGCCAGGGTAGGTACCGTGCCAGAGCAGGCATGGTATGCTGATGGAGCCAGCCGAGGACAGGCGGCTCAATGGACTGCTGTAGCAGTGTGCCCTCTAACTGATTCTATTTGGTATGAATTAGGGTTTGGTCAAAGCAGCCAATGGGCTGAATTGAGAGCCATGTGGCTCATAGTGGGCCGTGAAGCCGGCCCCTTAGTGATATGAACCAACTTTGGGTGGTATTTAAAGGTCTTACGCTGTGGCTTCCAGAATGGAAGTACATGGATTGGTCAGTGGCCCATCGGCCACTACGAGGGATCCACTGTTAAAGCCGTAAGTGCGGGGAGGGCGAGTATTGCTGCCAGCGTCCTCCGTAATCCATGGAGGAGAAACAGTTTCTGTGTCATGGCCCTGGACTTTAAAGGCTCCCCATGTTCGATGGGTAGCTTTGGTAGTGCCCTGGGGAGATGGGACACAGCGTCAATTAACTGTAACCCTCTGGATTACTGATGTATGGCCACTGAGGTTTACGGTGACCACGCCTGCCACTGAGGCCACCATAGTGAAAGGTACGTTCATTTTGGCATTACGGCCCATCATGAGTCCCCCATCCTGTTACAGATTGCAGAAAATGTCTCATCAGCTGTGCCGGAAGGCCCAAGAGTATGGTATACTTGTCCTGGGCGCATTTTACCGCAAAGTGGCACTTTGCTGTCTAAGGATGACCAGCTGGGATGTGTCCTGTTAGATGGACATGATCTGCCTCTCCTAGTTACACTTACACATTTGTCTTACCACCCCTAGGAGTTCTGCCAACAGCTTGCTGGCTTGGGCCCACACCCATGCTCAAGTGTACAACGTGTCCCACTGCTGGGTGTGCACTGAACTGCCGGCCAGTTTAGCAGATGGTTTGGCCTGGAGTATTGCTCCTGCAACACAGGACAATTGGACATGGTTGGAGACAGCTGACTAAATGACAGCAGAATGGGAAGCGGTACGGCGGCATGTTGAGAAACCTCTCCACTGGGACATGGATCTGCGTCCTCTGTGGTTTGGCTATGCCCTATCTAAGGGACGGGGCTCGCTCCCTGTTGAACATGTTGTTGCTGCCTATCTTGCTGCTGTGGTGTTTGGTTACAATGTACCTCCACAGCTGCTATGGCTGCTGCCCTTGGGGGTGGAGTGTGTGAGGCTTAAAACCTGGGCAGCAGCCCAGTTGCTAGGTTAGCTATTGACTTTGGCTCAGTTTCTTGTGTTCAGCATGCCTTGTATCCAATTCACAGAGCCCTTTGTCTCAGCACACATACTCCCTGGGCATAGCAGAAATGATTCTGGGGAGTTGCGTTTTGTGTTCCTTCTGTGTAACATTTGGGTAATAATAGTAGTGTACAAATAACCCTTTAAATAAAGAACAGTCATGCTTGCTTGCCTGTTTGTCTGGAGCAGACTGTGGCTGTGCCAGTATGAACAAGCTTCCCTCTCTGCCTAGAGTCTTTTTCCGCCTACCTCCCTCGCGGGCTCCCAAGGTGGACACAGGGCACAAATGGGACACAGTGGACACCACTGACAATCCATGGCATGAGTCTGCAATAAAGATGCACAAAATATCCCCACTGGATATGTCTACTTCCATGCTTATAAGAGGCAAGGATCTGGGGAGAGTGTTTTTGGCACCTTAGCAGAGTTTTGTGGTATTAAAAGGTACAATAATGTTGGCTGGTTGTTCCTAAATATGCTGGATACAGTTATAAAAGAAAGGGATGAGCTGAAGGCTTCAAATTTGCAACTTAAGTGCTGCATGAATGATGTGAAAGTTTCTATGTGTGTTCTGAAAGAAAATCTTGTTTTATGCAGCCACAGACTTGAGATTTCTGAAAACCAGACTCAGAGTCTCATTATATGAATAGCAGTTACAATGGAAACTAAAATCTCAACCTTGCAGGGTTCAACAAGGACCTTCACCTGAGTGCATGGCTTGCAGCCTGCCCTACAGAATTTGAACTTGTGCATCCCCATGGTCACATGAGACAATTTTATAAAATCTCATACTATTTACAGATATCTCCCTTTTGTTCTGTTTCTCTAAAGAACTCTTACTAATATACTTGCTCACCAAGCCCTTATGCCAACTTCCATCCCACTTCACATCTGTGACTCTGTCAGGGGACAGGCTTACCCTAGACATCAGTTATCACACATAGAAAGTTCCAAGCCCTTGATGGCTTCATTAGTGGTTTCAGTGAACTATTTAAGAAAGAAATTGTGTGTGTGTGTATATACTTACACAAACTTTTTCAGGAAATAGAAGAAAAGGGTATATGACCTAATTCATTTCATAAGATTACTTTAACACAGACACTGAAACATGGCAAAGCATTACATGAAAATACAATTACAGATCAATATCACTTTTGAACAGAGGCAAAAATATAATCTCTAACAACATAATAAAAATTGAATTCACCAATTTTTAAAAGGGGTAATACATTATAACCAGGTAGGATCTGTCACAAGAATGCATAGGTTGTTTGATATTTAATTTAATTCACTACATTGATAAAATAAAGGAAATGTTATGATGGTTTTAATAGATACAGATAAAAACATTTGATAATATTTAACACTCATTCATGATGAAGGAAAAATCTCAGAAATCTAAGATTAGAAGGGAACATCCTCTATCTAATAAAGAGCATTTGTGAAAAACCTTCATCTAACATCACACTTAGTGGTGACCCCCTTTGGAAAACTGGGGAGAAAAGTAAGGATGTTCCACTTCATTTCAGCATTTTAGTGGTGATACTAGACCATGCAATAAGACAAGAGAAATAAGTAAAAAAAAGAAAAGTTAGGAAGATGTAAAAAAGCTCTTTTTTTGTAGATGACTTAATCACTTAAGTAGAAAAATCCTAAAGATCCAAAAATATCAAATAGAAATAATAAGTGAAGATAGCAAGGTTTCAGGATTCAAAGTCAGTACAGAGAAAACAATTGTATTTCTACATACTAGCACAGAAAATTGGAAGAGAATGAAATTGAAAAATGCTATTTGTAATAACATATCAAAATTTGTGTACCATGTCTACAATGAAAAATACTAAATATTACCAAGATAAATTTTAAAAGATCCAGAAAAATGGAAAGATATACCATGTACAACCTGCAATATTGAGAAAATATCAATCCTTCTCAACTAATCCATGCATTAAATGCAATCCCAAATAAAATCCTACATGATATATATAGACATTGAGAAGTTGATTTAAATTCTTTTAGGAAAAATGCAAAGGAACTAGAATTAATTTTTAAAATCTTAGAAAACAGACATTTGTTTTTTAAAGACAAAAAACAAATTGGAGGACTCACACTACCAAAATTCAAAGCTTATTGTAAAGCTACAATAGTAATGACTGTGTGGTATTGGCATAGGCATATGCATAAAAAACAGTGGTATAGAAGATCCATATATAATTTTAGAAAAAGGCAATGGTAATTTTATTGGGAAAGGATAGACTTATCAACTAATGGGGGTAGAAGGACTAGATATACATATGGAAAAATAAGCAGCAAACCTTCTTATGTATCATACAGAAAACTTAACTCAATATGAATCATAAACCAAATTATAAACTGTAAAATTTCAAAAGAAATTTGGCATATGTAAAGATTTATTAGGTCACAATTAGCACTAACCTATGACAAATAAAATGATAAAGTAGGCCACATCAAATTAAAGATCTTCTGCTCTTCAAAAGACGCCATTAAAAAAAGAGAGAGAAGTTAAGCCATAGAACAGGAGAAAATATTTGCAATATATATATAGCTGAAATGAATTGTATCCAGAATATTTAAAAATAAATAAAAGACAAGCAATGCAATAAATAATGAGAAAAATAAACTTGAATGGAAGCTTCATAAAGAAAAAAGAAATGACCAATGTCCTTATGAAAAGATTTCAACTTCAATGGTTATTGCAGTACCTGATATATCATTTCATGCCCAACAGAATGAATAGTAATAATAATATACTGTTACAATATTAACTGCTGTGAGGATGCTGGTGAGAGTAGAAAATGGCAAACCCACATTTAAAAATGTTTGGAAATTTCTCATACATTTAGAGAGACAATTAATCCATGATCTAGCAGTTTCATGCATAAGCATATTGTGATATATTCATATCATGGAATACTACTCTGCAATAAGAAGAAATCAATCACTGATATCTACAATATCTTAAATTTATCTAAAAATATTTCAGGCTAAAGAAGTCAGACACAGAAGAATATATACTGTATTTCTTTCATATAAAATTCAAGTACAGGAAAAACTAAGCTATGGAAATGGAATGGCAGTTGCTTCTAGATGGGAGCATTGACTACAAAAGGTCATGAGAGACTAACTAGTGTGATGAAAATGTCCTTTATATTTATTATGGTGATGTTTACAAAAACCAGTGCATTTTATTTTGCAAAAGTTATACCTCAACAAGGAAAAAAAGGTGTTTTATTTTTTAAAGTCTCTGTACCATACTTTTGGAGAAATGATTCCTGTCCCTTTCTCCATTTTGACTTCTTTAATGAACACAGATAAAAGTCCCTCCATCTACGGGACAACTCAGGTATGAACTATTAAGTAATTGGTTGATCATAGGAAAAATTATGATTTGATCTTTAGCCTGTGGTTAAATTCTAAGATCTGATATTCTATAGAGAAACGAGGATGCACCATGATACAGAAAGAACATAGTAACTGAGATCACTACAACCCGAGTGCAAGAACTAACTCTATCATTTGTGTGTTGGGTTTTGAGCAAAGAGCTTAACCTCTCTGATTATCAGGTGCCTCATTTGTTAAATAAAAGTGGAATCTAATGGTTAGTGGTTAAATTAAACAAGATGATATTCATACACTTTAGTATACATGTTATTTGGAACTCCATAAATGATAGTTTTCCTTCCCTTCCCCACTTCAAAAATCAACTCAATAGTATTAATTAATCTGAATAACATGAGTCAATACTATTTCTGATTTCATTAAATTTTCTTTTTAACTGTTCTTGTATCTGACATATCTGAGATAAGTTACTGCCAACTTTCAACAAATACTCAAAAAATATTTCATAAAAGCTCAACCCATTCCATATATTAGGTTCCATGATCTGGAGCAAGTGTGATTCTACTCTGTGTACTCTAGTGGTTGGCAGTCTAGTGCATGGAGATGAGTGAACCAACTAGAGGAAGACAATTGTGGAATTGTTACGAATGGGCAAAGAATTGAAAAATCACCACTTCTATTTTCACTACTATTAGGGAGTCAGGATATTACCCCTTTCATTCATTCATCAAAACATTCTTTCATTTAGTTATTCCTTTAGTCAGTTATTCATTCATCTATTTAATTTTTCAACAAATATTTAATGAATGCCTAATGCACTATGTGCTAGACATAATGCAAAATAGAAGTATTACTCTAAAAATTTATTTCATATTTTAATAACCTTAGACTGGGGGGGAGTATACATAGATTCTCTTGAACAGCTTTGGCTGTAGTGATGTGGTATTAATTTTGTGAAAGGGGTCTCCTGAAATTCCTCTAATCCAACTAATAGGAAATTTTCAGAATGCCAATATCAGGGCAGAAATAAATTCCTCTTGGAATTAGGGGGAATATA
The DNA here is from genome assembly GCA_029593785.1 of Cabassous unicinctus. Lineage (NCBI taxonomy): Eukaryota > Metazoa > Chordata > Mammalia > Cingulata > Chlamyphoridae > Cabassous > Cabassous unicinctus. The sequence goes on from JAQZBX010054560.1 coordinate 17,359, forward strand.
GCTTTTGGATAGGTAGACCTTAAAACAAGGAGACACTATTATTCCAAAGGTGAGAATATTCTGATTGCTATGTCAAGCTTATGGGTAATCACTCAATAAATAAATGCTTTCGACAAAAGTTCCACCAGGGAACTTAGTATCTGTAAGGGGCCTTGTTTGTTCTTAGGTTTGCAGTACTAACAAGGCTTCTTAACAATTAATTACACCCCTGTTTTACAAGTGTTAATGTTTTGATTTGTGAACTTTCTGAAGAACTTCAGGGAAATTTAAATAGCCTTCCAACAACTACCCAGTTCACTGCCCTGAACTATGCAAATTTGATATTAAATGATCAAATGTGAACTGCAAGCCCCACAAGGTGGCTGAATCCCTTGATTTGGGACCAGGTGTATAGAGATGTTCAATTATTAAATAATTAGTTTGGAAACAATAACTAGTGTAGTTTAATTCTCTTGCTGATTTCCTAATGTTTATTAATTTAAGCACCTGTGTCTTCCTGCAACACTTTCCTGCAGAATGCTTACCAGGATATGCATGGCATGTAAATTTACAATGAATATAATTACCTTTTAGCAGCTCACTCCAGGTGCCTAAGTGAGTAGAAATGAATTATGACTTTAATCGACAGAAAGTTTTCGATATTCTGAATCTAATTATTTAAAATTTGTTTAAATTTCTAGTTAAACAATAATGTGTTGGTATTAATTAAAATATCAAAATATGATGTTTTTTAGGATAACCAAGTGCTCCATTAAAGAAGATTCAGAGAAATAATTATGTAGTGAAGAGAAGCAGTTATCTTAGCATACCTTATTTGTTCTGATAATATTTCAAGGATGACTAAAGTTGTAGATGCATTTTCTAGTCTTCAGAAGTGTCTCTCATTCTTTCATTGGCTTTCCCCATTTTTCTTGAGAGGGAAGCAGCATTCATCTTTGCAGAGGAATTTTCCATTGACACTTAAAATTCATTTTCAAAATTAAGCTCATCTTCCTCTAAAAGCCATCTTGATTTTCTATCTATATTCTCTAACTCAATAATTGCATCACCACTCACACAGCTAAATAAATAAAAAATGTAGAAATCAGCCTAGGTTTCTCTATTTCACTTAAGCACCATAACCATCAGTTACCAAGTTCTGGTCATTTTTCCTCAGGCAAATCACCAAATTGCCACCAATATATTGCTTCAGGCCTTCCTCTTATCTAGCTGAGGCTATCTCATAATGTCTCCCTTGTTGGGAGTATTCCCTATCTCCATGG
>JAQZBX010054561.1:0-18615 GCA_029593785.1 Cabassous unicinctus
GGGATTACTACCAAGTGCCAATGGGCAATACAACTGGAAAAAGACCTTGAATAAAAGGGAGAAAAGTTAAAGACAAATGAGTTCATATTGCTAAGAGAATTCAAAGTGAGTTGGGATGTCATCCCAGAGGTAACTCTTATGCACATCTCAGTAGGACCTCATAGGCTTCCAATGTGGATATCACCCCAAATAGAAGGGCTCCAGAGGGCTGTGGAGACACCTAGAACCTATATCAGGGAGGATAGCCCCTTAGTTTGGTGTCTGATCAGTGGGCCCTACTTTGGAATCTTTGCTCCTGAGAGTGACAGAGTTGGACTCAAATATGTCTTCCCTGCACATGGTCCATCTGCCCATTCTATTCAAACCTATATGTGGTGCTGGAGTTTGTAAGTGTACTTTTCTTTGGGTTGTCCATGTGCTAGCTGGGCCCAGAATCTCAGTGGAGCTGCAACTCTTACTCTGCAACTCAATGGACTCACCCAGGACACCTGGTGGGGAGATGATGATGGGCAATGGGTATCCCAGGGAATGGAGGGAGTCTGCAGCTGCAGGCAGGATAATCCCATCCATCTTATCCATGGGATATAAGTCCCCTTTCACTTGGAGGTGGAGTGGACATCACCATCCCAGACTCCTCAGGATTGAGGGAAGATCTAAACTAGAGTGAACTTTCTGGTATTCTGTTATAGACATATTGTGATACAAGCAATGGAAGAAATTACATTAATGTGGAGCCAGTGGCCATTGTGTGCTTTGGGGGCAGGGAGAGGGAAAAACAGTTGTAATACAGGGGCTTTTTCAGGACTTGGGAATTATCCTGAATGACATTGCCATGACAGATATAGGTCATTTAATATCATCATATAACATGCAGAACTGTGTGGGAGAGAGTGTTGTCTACAATGTGAACTATGGTCTATGCTTAGTGGCAAAGCCCCAAGATTTGGGTATCTATTGCAGGTGATGTGCCACACTAATGAAGGATGTTTATGTGGGAGGTTTTGGGAGGTGTGGGAGGTGGGGCATATGGGAATCCCTATATTTTTGTGTAACCTTTATGTAATCTAAGTATCTTTTAAAAAATAAAAAACTTATTATATATAAAAAAGGTATAAATGTTTATGATTGCTCATTTGTATTGATAGATTACCCCTTTTATTAATATATCATGTCCTTCTTTTTGTCTTACAATAGTTTTGCATTTAAAATCTATTTTGTCTGCACTTTTAGGGTTATTGTTTGATATAAAATCATTTTCCAACCATTCACTTGCAACATCATGTCATCCCTGGGTATAAGGTGATTTTCTTATAGACAGCATATAGCATATAGATAGGTCATATTTCCTTATCCATTCTGCCAATCTGTGTCTTTTGATTGGAGAGTTTAATCCATTAATATTCAATGTTATTGCTGTCAAGGCAGTACATACATTAGACATTTTCCTCTTACTTTTATATATGTCATATTATGTTATCTCTGTTTATCTTGTGAGTTATTCTTACTAATAATCTCCCTTTCTATACTCTACTTTTGTTTGTTTTTTTCCTTTCAGCATGCGGAACTCTAATATTTCTTGAAGGGAAGATTTCTTGTTGATAATCTGTCTTAATTTCTGTTTATCTGTGAATATTTTGGTATTTCCATTATTTTTGAAATCCAGCTTTGCTGGATACAGAATTCTTGACTGGCATTTTTTTTTTCTTTTAGCACCTGCCTTTTCTCCTCCATCATTTCAGATGATAAACTAATTCTTAACTTTACCAAGCTTTCCTTTTATGTGATGGATCTCTTTTCTCTTGCTCCTTTCAGTATTCTTTGTTTTGAGGGTTTGACAATTTGATAAGTACATGTCTTGATGTAGGCCTGTTAGGATTTATATTGTTTTGACTGCACTGCACTTCCTGGACATGTACATCCATGTCCCTTAAAAGAGTTAGGAGGTTTTCAGCTATTATTTCCTCCAACACCCTTTCTGCCCCCTTTCCCTTTTCTCCCTCTAGGATGCCTACAATGTGTGTGTTTGTGTGTTTCATGTTATTCACTTCCCTGACTCCCTGTTGAATTTTTTCTATCTTTTTATTCATCTGTTCTGATATCTGTATGATTTCTGATGTACTATCTTCAATATCACTAATGCTTTCCTTTGCCTTTTCCTCTGCTATGTGCTTCAAATGTATTTTTAATTTCTTGCATTTTGCCTTTCATCACCATCAGATCTCTTATCTTTTTATGGATGTTTATGATTTATTATGTATGTTCCTCCAGTGTCTTCTGAAAATACTTTATCTCTTCCTTCATGTCAATTATTGATTCTTGATATTTGTTTGGGCATCCTTGATTAGTTGTTCCATATTCTGCATCTCCTCCTGCTTTTCAGGTTGTTCATTAGACTGTGCCATGTCTTCCAGTTTCTTAATATGGCCTGTGATTTTTTGCTAGTGCCTAAGCATCAGTTCATCTTGATGAACTTATTCAGTTGGTTAGCTTCTATTTCTACTTTAGGGATTTATCTTGTTTTGTTTTCCGTAAAGCTTCTTCTTTGACACTTCATTCCACTTATTCTATATCCTTGTAGTTGTACATGTTACCCCCAAAATACTTAGACCATAGAAATGATAAGAAAGAAGAAGAGAAAAAGATAGAAAAAGTAAAGAAAAAGATGAAAAAGCAGCCTTAAAAGAACCAGGAAGAAAAATAAATAAATAATAGTAGTGAAAAATCATTTAAAAAGGATTAAAAATAAGATGTGGAATTTAAAAAGCAAGAAAGGAAAAAAATTAGAATAAAATAAAAGATCAGAAAAATAAAAAGAGAAGAAAATGATGACCAAATGAGAGAATGTGGAATCAAAGAAAAGCATATGTGGGAAAGAATGCACCTGGGGCACGCTTTTATGGAATATGAACATGTTTATCTTGTCATATGGTGTTATCTCAGTCAGTGGAGATCCACACAATAAACAAGAAAATATTAAACTCCCATCCTGGGGAGTCCTGTTTTGTTCTCAAACAGAAGGGCAAGAATCTCTAGAGAACAATGGCAGTGCCTAATAAAGGGAGACAGACCAATGTGTCAAGTCCTCAAGATTAATTCATATATCGTGGACCTTATTCTTCAAAATTTGAAACTTAGTGGTTGCCATGGATTCCAAGGGGAGGGGAGGGAAGAATGGATAGATAATGGGACATTTTTAGGGCATTGCAAATGTTCTGCATGATCTTGTAATGAAGGATATAGGCCATAATGCATTTTGTTAGAACATATAAAAGTGTATGGTGCAGAATGTAAACCACTAACCATAGTTAGTGGCAATGTTCAATATTAGTTCAACAATTGTAACAAATGTACCATACTCAGGTAAGATGTTGTGAATAAAGGAAAACAGAGAATACCCTATATTTTCTATGTGAATTTTCTGTAACCTAAAACTTCTTTGAAACTATAGTGAAAAATATGACACTGGGGGGAAGACACACACAAAAAAGAAACTAAGGACAATTAAGAAGAGAAAAAAAACAAAGAAAAAATTAGGCTTCCCTCTCAGGCCAGTAGCAACTCTCTCAGGCTGCCAGTGCTCACCAATCACCTTGGAGTCTACCCTCCCCAGGTATGGTGCCTGGGTATAGAGAAAAGAATAAGGAATAAAAATTTAAAAAATAAAAAATCAAACAATATAAAAAGAAAACAGTCTATGTTCTCTGTGTAAGACTACTTTTCCTTCAACTCCTGCTCCCTGCAGCTCCTGAGGTGTCTCTCACCAACCCCTTATCACTCAGACCAGTTAGACTTTTAGTTTTTTAGGTGTTGCAGGGGAATGAACCTGGGACCTCATATATGTGAAGCAGTATTTTAACTACTGAGCTACACTCACTCTACCAGTTAGATGAGGCTTCTGAAGGCTTCTGAAGGCTTATCATCTGCCTTTGGCTAGACTCTTTTCCCTCAGGCCAGTTAAATATCCATTGTTTTGCTGGTTGCCTCTCCAGGCTTCCCACACCCCAGGGCTGTTAGATGCCTGTCAGCCACCTCCTTGCTGATCCAGTTCCTCTCTCTCACAGGATGGGTGGGTTTGGCAGCCTGCCTGATCAGTTCCCACTCCCTGGAGCTGCTTCAGCACAAGCCAGATCCCTTTCTTTTATTATTTATTTCTGGTCCAACTGCCTCATTTCCCCTCCCCCTACAGCTCTCTCGCCCTGAGTTGGCTGGGTACATGTCATACACACCTGTTTTTCCCACAGCTCCACCACCTCAAGAGCCTCCTGGGTAGGATAGTCTCCCCTGCTCATCTGGATAGCAGGGGACTTTCCTCACTCTAAGAGCCAGCTGCTGAGTGGTGGTAGTCTCCCAGCAAGTCACTTCCCTGGTTTCCCTCACCCTCTGAGCTGGCTTGAGTGCCCCATCTCCTACGGGTTCCCTTTACCCCCAACTAACTGGGTAACACTCTCTAGTTGCCCTCTCCAATTGCCCCTGCAGTCTCAGGGCTTCCTTTCTGCTAGGTAAATCTACCTACCTTCCTGCAGCTTCAGGAGAAGGATTGCAGTCTGCCATTCCACACTCCACCATCTTGTAGGTCCTGTAATAGTTTTTTTTTCCCTTCAATTTTATTGATACATATTAATAAAACATAAATCCATCCAAAGAGTACAATTAATGTTATTCAGTGTAATCACATGTTTGTGCATTCATTACCTCAATCACTAGGTGTTTCTGTCTGCTCTTGGCTCAATTTTCAATGCAGCAACCAAAGCAGTTGATTTCATATAGACTTTTTCACATGTGTGTTGAAAGCCCTCAACTGTTGTTCATTCTCACTCATCCTGAAAGTCATGTCATGCTGTGGCCTCTGAATCTATGCCCTTGCCACTGTTATTTTTTGGACCTTGTCTCTACAACCCTCCCTCTCACCCTCCACTCAGGTCTCAGGGTGCTGTTGAAGTCCTCTTGGGAATTTTCTCCCCACAGCAGCTTTGCACCTGCTAGGTAAATCATTGTCAGATCATTGTCAGGAATGATCTCCCTAAAGTTTGCATGTCTGATCCCTCATTTTTGTAAATTTTCTCTTAAATACCAATTTTCATTGAGGATATCACTGCCCATCTGAATAAAAATACCCCATACCATACTGTATAATTTCATCCTTCTGGCTCCCTATATATTTCTTTTTATCTTCAGGACTTATTATTATATTTCACAGTATTCAGATTGGTTAGTTATCTAACTTTTCCAGAAGCTACTGAGATAGCAAGTTTTAAATGAGAAGTAAGGGAGTTATGAGATGGTGAATGAGGGGGAGAACTGAGAAATGGACTGGAAAGCAGTTTGTCAGAGATGATCATATGTGATTGAGAAAATGTTGAGCAATTCCTGAGAGTGGATAAAGAGATATTAGTGAGCAAATTTTTAAAATAAATGTTTGAAAGAAAAGAGATGATGCTGAAGAGGAGTTGAGCAAAGATTTTGGGATGACAGAAAGGTGAACTCCAGGGATATTTGATACATATGTGTATTAGTCAACCAAAAGTGGTGCTGATGCAAAATACCAGAAATGTGCTGGCTTTAATAAAGGGTGTTTATTTGGGGTAGAAGCTTAAAGTTACCAGGCCATAAGGCATAAGTTACTCCCCTCACCAAAGTCTGTTGCTACATGTTGGAGAAAGATGGCTGCTGCTGTTCAGCATTCCTCTTGCTCTTAAGGCTCTGTGGTCCCAGCTTCTTCCAGCATCAGTTGTAGGCAATCAGGCTCTCTAGGCTTGTCTTTCTCCCCAGGGTTCAGCTTTCTCTGGGTTCAGGCATGCTTCTCCCCACAAGGTCAACTGTAGACTATCAGGTGAATGGCTTGTCTCTCTTCCTGGGGCCACTGCCATGTCTGTGGAGCTGTCTCTATTCCTCTGTGTTCTTCTTCCATGTGTTTACTTCCCAGGCTCCAGCTCAAAACTCCAGCATCATAACTCCAACCTCCATTCTCTGTGGTACAGTTTCTCTGTGAGTCCCTTCCCGCCAAGGGGGTGGGGATGCAACATCCTACTGATGTGGCCCAATAAAAGCCGTAATCATTATTTAATAAAGTAAAATGATGTAAGTTTAAAATTCAGATGATTCTTCACATTAATACAAAATGAAAAGGCTGGGCATAGTTTATAAAAAATAGCTAAAATTATTATCTTGAACCCACCAGTGAACTGAAGTCTCGAGGCAAAACATTATGCTGATGTGGAGACAGGTTCATCTAGAGAGACATAGCTGAGAACTGTTCACCAGAGCCATAAACTGGTAAGAAAACTTAGGTGTAATTTTGCTGAAGGGCTGAGACTGAGTGAGGAAATCATGAGAGTGTAAATCTCCTGAGTGCCACAATCTTCAGGTTGCAAAACTTTGTGGAATTTCTCTGCAAGCCCTTACCAGATATTCAAGGTAAGGATCTAGAAGATACATATGTTGCTCTGGTGGAGGGTGAGGAATAATCATTGTGAAATATACTTAGACCCTCTTAATTAATAGCACCAACTGTCTATTGGGAGGGTTTTTACAAAGGCACATTACTGCATTGGGAGGAAAATCTTCTGTTGCAATTTGAAATTATTTTGTGAATCCCAAAAAGAGAAAGATTATATTTGTAAACTAATCTATTCCTCTGGGTTTGATACCCCTTGATCGTATTAAATTTGATTATATAACCTATTAAGATTCTTTCAGGGCCTATGACAGTAAGGTATGACTCAGATTGAGTCCCCACATCCTTTCTAAGTCTGATACAAATGCGCACTCACAAAGGCACACAAGAAGAGAGAGCTGTGTAGTTTTAATCCTGCCATGTGACAGAAATGAGAAGGCTCTGATATAGGAGGCCAGGATAGAAATAAGCCCCATGCCAGGAGAGATAGGATTACAGGATTACTTAAACATGAATCCTCAAGAGGCTGTGTCCACAGAGCTCAAGATGCAGAGGAAGCCCAGAGGGGAAGGAGAGAGCAGCCAAAGATGACCCACCATCTTGCTTCAACATGTGGTAGCAGACTTTGGTGAGAAAGTACCTCCTTTTATGGTACCTTGAGTTGGACTTTCCACAGTACTGGATTGTAAACTTTTACCTCAAATAATTTCCCTTTATAAAATCCAAAACATTTCTGAGGCATTGTTGTTATTGATTAAAACTAATTAAATATGTGTATTTTTAACTTTAGGAAGTCAACTAAAGACAATTTAAAGAGTAGTACGGCTGATATGTTACAAGGAGAATTGAAATGAAAAAAAAAAAAACTGTCCAAAGAATGCTACATAGCTCTTAGGGCAGTATCATTGAAACCTGCTCCAAACCAGTGTTCTAGGGAAGCTGTATGAATCAGAGTTGCAAATTTGAATAGCAAAGAAAATATTTTCCCCAGAAAGTCAAGTAAATGAGGATATCAGAGAGGTTGAAAAAAGACTGATTTCCCTGGGGTGGGTTTGCATTTCTGTAGGCAGGAGAAGACCAAAACCTTTAGAGGAAGCCCTTCCCTAGCTTCCCTCTGCACCTGCCCCTGGGGAAGGGCCCTGTGGTCAGAGTGTCCTGAGTATCCCCTACAGGCTGGACCCATCCTGGCTTCCTCCAGTGCTGAAGCTGTTTCCAGGGAATCCACACAGCAGGAGTACTAGGATCTGAGTTCTAGGATCTGACAAGATCCCCTGACTCAGCCATTATTTTGTGATTGGATTTATGAAAATGGGAGTGCAGAGTTACAACATAGAACTTCCAGAAAGTTTCAATATACCTCAAAATTATATCTTGATATTTTTTGACACTGGGTGCTGAATATTCCTGTAGAGGATAGACTTAATTTAAGTTAAAAGACAGGGATATTTTAAACAACTGGAGTTTTCTAAAGTACATAGAAAGTTTAAATGCTTTATCTTTGATAGCATCTGTGTTGCACCTTGGGTAAGACTGGAGAAGAAATGAGAGTGGCTGAATCAGAAGCTAGCTCTTTGATAAATCCTACAATTACTTGTAATTTGACATTGTATCATTTCATTCATTAATGAGAATGAGCGCCAAGGTTAAAATTATACAACATCATGGCTCCCACAAGGTCAGAAAGAAGAATGGAGCCATCTTCCCCATGCTCCTCATTACAGCCTCAGCCCCTCTGTCCATGGAACAGCAACCACTAACATCACACTTAGAGTCAGATCCCCACACTCTCCTTAGTGTTTCAGCAAGTTACTGTGCATCTGTAAACACTAAAATTTAATGTTTTGTTTGTTTACTTAGTTTTTAATGGATCTTTTATATCTTACTTTGCATAGTCCTAAGTTTTCTATTTTAAGGTTTTATTTAGATGAAATTCACATAACATAAAATTAACTCTTTTCAAGTGTAAAATACAGTGGCATTTAGCACATTCATATGAGTGTACAATCAAATCTATCTAGCTTCAAAATATTTATATCACACCAAATGCTTAAATTAAAAAAGAAAACAGAGATAAAAGCAAAGCCCTAAGTGCACAAATAGAGTAATCTAAGGGAGTGCCCTCTAAAAGTTTAAGAGAACTTCCAAGTGTTAAACTAAGGACAAACAGGTATGCCTCACCCTAACCTTGGAAGTATTGTCTTGTATAAATTCCCAATGGTCATAGCACCCATTTTCCTGAAATATTCCATAATTCCCTGGACACTCTGAATTAATGACTAATAAATAAGGATTAAATTGTTCATGGCATTGCAAATTGACTTGACAAAATGAGACCTGTGGGCAATACCTTAGTTAAAATATTTAATACATCCCAATGTATACTAAATGAGGCATCCAAGGATTGAAACCTCCTAAATAAGACTTATGAAAATGGCAATGTTCAGTGCTTCTGCATTTAATAGCCCTATCTAGACTGCTCTTAAATTTGGAAAGAATTAGTGCTCCCTCGTGGTGGATTATTATATCCATAATGCTGTGATTCTACACATTATGATACACATATTCAAACTTAATGTAATTACTAATTCCAATCACTACATAACTGAAGAATACTTTGCAAAAAAAAGTTTGGTAGTATATTCTATTTATTGCACATTTCAATAGCCCTTCAGTTGCAACCTAATGTACTTACTGAATAGAATATCCTGTATATATCAACAAATATAGAATACAAAATGACTATGAATTAGTTGAAAATATATTTGTATATACGTTAACAGAATAAAAATTAAAAAACCATATATCTTTACAACTTAAGCATTAAATATGAATGTAAATTATAGACTATAGTTAATAGTACAATTATAATAATATTTTTCATAAATTGCAAAAAAATAAAATAGTAATGCATAGTTTTAATAATAGGTAAAACTGGGGAATGGATGTGGCTCAAGCAGTTAAACACCTGCCTCTCACATAGGAAGTGCCAGGTTTGGTTCCCGGTGCCTCCTAAAACAAACAAACAACCAAACAAAAAAAATCATCAAGCAAGCAAATGAAAAAAACAACTCTGGGGACCTGATGTGGCTCAGTGGTTGAGCACCAGCATCCCACATGCAAGGTCCCAGGTTCAATCCCTGGCCTAGTACTTCAAAATAATAATAATAATAATAATAATAATAATTAGTAATAGGTAAAACTGTGAATTTTGGGCTGTATATGGAACTGTGCACTTTATGCATGCTTTATCCATAAATATATAACTAATATATATTTATTATTATCCTTAAACAAATATATTTAGAAAAAAGAGATATTAGATCTAAAACATTGAATATTAAATATTGTGATGATATTCAGAGGAAATTCTATGCGTACTTGTGCTGCACTTGCATATGGTTTTACTTTACCATGATAAACTTATAGGCCCACATTTATTTTTGTAATTCAACCATTTAGTTGTGGCAGCTGCCCTTTTTATGTTCACTTCATAGTTCCTCTACTAGACCCCACAAGAAAGATGTTTCTACCTTCATCTACTCCACTTGTAAGCAGGATGATTCATGGCACAGTACTTTCTCTTCTCCAAACCCTACATGGGAGACTTCCAGGATGATTACTTTAGCTTTCTCTTTATTAAAAACTCTACAAGATCATATCAGGAAAAACACCATTTCATGCACAGACCCTGGTCCACCTGCCTTTCAAGATTCAGTCAACAATGTCAGCTGAGCCCTATTTCCTTCCCCAGAGCAGGACACCTGCATGATGTAACAAACTGTCCACTTCACTTGTTAAAAGCCCTCTCTATGATAGTCACCTCAGGACCCCCACAACATCCTACACAAAAATGGCTCTACTTTATGACTGCTTACCAAGACCAAGGAAGGAAGGAATATGGTGAGGCTCTTTATATATGATGAGGCATTTTTACACTGCAAAAATTTTTAAAGAAAAAAAGATTGTGAATATACCATTAGAGAATAATCTAGTGACATAACAATGAACCCAGAGGTGGATGAGATTTGTTAATAGCACAAATGCAAGAATGTCCTTCTGTGAACTAGAACAGATGTACATTATTGCAGGATGGTGGGAATGTGGAGAAGCATGAGAAAAACACAATTAATGTAACCTATGGACTATAGTTAACAGCAATACTGTAAGATTCTTGCATCAATGCCAAAGATGTATTGTGTCAATAGTAGGAGTTTATGGAAAAATATGCCAAATGTATGTTATAGACCATAGTTAGTGGTAATAGTCTGATATTATTTCATAACATGTAATAAATGTTCCACAATGGTGTGATATGTTGTTTAAGTGTTGTTGTATGGGAATTCTACACATATGTATGATTGTTTTATAAGTACACAAGTTCTGTAATAAAATATGTTAAACTGAGGTATCAATAGTTAAATATGGCCATGAACTGGCCCTCTCCTGTCCTGCCTAAGTGATGGTAAGCAACATGGCCCCATCACCCTCAACCAGTGAATCCTGAAGACATCACATCTGCATCCCCCATAGAAGACAGCAGTGCTTCTATAACAGTTAATCCAGTACTTCCTACTTGAAATGAGCAAACATGTGTCTCCAAGTAGATGCAGCAGTTGGGCAAGAATGGAAACTCTCAATGAGGCAGGTCAATTTCCAAAGTTTCCACTAGATGCCCCAGGATTAAACACTCTCAGTTTGGAAGGAACGTTTTGTAAATCACAGGTGGTTTTGACCTGAATCATTATGCAAGACATGAAAGCTGCTTCTCCCTCACAGTTCTGTGCATGAGGAATTATTTCTAACATTAGAGAATGGAGAGGAAATAAATGAGTGAAGATAGTCATAGAAAGGATAGGAAATCCAGAGTTCTTAGACAAATGGCCACCTGGGAACAGTCACTTCATGCAGCTCTTATTCTGTTTCCTGTATGTTGTGGGCATCATGTGGCCCAGCAGACTCAACTCACAAAGAAAGACCTGGTCCTGTCCTCCAGAGCTCACAGCACAGTAGGAGTCCATCAGCAACTCTTTACAAAGTCACAGGAAATGGACATGACAACATGACAATTTGAGTAGCACAAGAGCTCAATATGATATTTGCTTCCCATTATGAACAAATAACCATTAGCCACATGGATAGAAATGGCCACTTGTATTTCTCACTTGATCCACACACAGAGGACAAAGCAGAGGGTCCCAGTCAGTGGTGAATGAGGAAGGCCCCTCAGTCTTTCACAGGAGCCTGTAGGAGCCACAGAAGCTCTACATGTTATTCCTAAGCCTTGGGGTTTAGACCACAGGAAGCACATAATTCATTGACAGGGAATGTAAGGAAAAAAGGAAAATATGAGAAAAAAGATTCAGGGAAAAGAAAATGGATCATCAGACAAATAGACAATCAGATTAATGCTGAGTCAGATGTGAACACTTTTTCATGCATAGGAGTGCAGTTTGAAATCCAATAAAATGAAGACCCTTGAACAGCCTCTCTCTTGGTTCTCATGTGAAACACAGAGATTTTCCTAATGGAGAATATTACTGGGTCTTCTGCCTTCAATCTCATTGTGAAAGATTCACCAGTTGCTATGAACTACTCAGAATTCTGAACCAGGCAAACACTGGCAGATCCATTTTTGCTTTCTTAAAGGAGAGTTGGCTGATTTTGCACATGGTTGTGCTTCCTCCTACTGCATCAAAACTATTCTAATTTACTGCATCAGTGATAAGTACAGGAACATCACTTTAGAGATGCTCCCTGGGCAAAGAGTTAGCTGAGCAGGAAGCCCAGACCCTGACAGGAAGCCAGCCCTTAACCACCTCCCTGCACTGCTCCTGCAGCTGCTCCTTGTGCTCAGTGTGTCCTGAGCATCCCCTCATGGCCACTGCACAGAAGAGGTTTTTGTCTGGATTAGCATGGCCTTCCCCTCATTGTGTCTCCTGCACAGTAAAAAAGGGCCATATCCTCAGGTTTTAGGCTGTTCATTTGCAGATGCAGCTGGTTCTTGTTGCTCTCCCTGGAGGTGGTGAATTGGCCCTTCACAGAGTCTGCATAGTATGTGCTACCACCATCCCAACTAATGGATGAGACCCACTCCAGCCCCTTTCCTGGAGACTGGCAGACCCAGCTCATGCCATAGTCATCAAAGGTGAATCCTGAGGCTGAACAGGAGAGGTGCAGAGACCCTCCTGGCTGTCTTAAGTCACCCCCAGTCTCCACCAGCTGAACTTCACACAAGACACCTGCAAACAGACATTAGTAGAGTCATATATAGTCACACACACACAAACACAAATACAAATACAAACAAGTATTCACACTGCAGAAAAAACAGTTTCTAGTTAACACTGCCATGGGAAATTGACAAAAGGAGAGTCCAGACCAGCACACACTTCATGCTGCCTCTTCTACCTCAGTCCTGGACACAGAGTAGGGAGAGCTCAGACACAGGGGAAGGGGCTCCTCTCTCAGAGCTAAAATGTCTGGGCCTGGGCTGGATTTCAGGCCCAAAGCTAGGGGCCCCACTTGCATGTCCTTTCCTCATAGAGCACATCAGCTCCCTCCTGCACCTGAGGCTCTCTCTTGCCTTGCAGTCTCTGCATCCAGAGCTCTCTGTGACAACAGTCAGTGAGAATTCCTCCTCTCCATCCAGTCCTCCTCCCTGCTCTCCTGCAGTTTTTGGTTCAGGCTCTCAGGCTACCTGTGGACTTCCAACCTAGACAGGAAAACCTCATTCTCTGCTCTGAAATGGGCACCTGCTATACTGTGAGAACTTCCCAGGGAAGACCAGAGATCTCTGCTGAGTGTGCTGGTGAAGGCCTGATGGGGACAAGAAGGGACTCTCTGTGGTGAAGTTAGAAGCCCCTTCACAGCACCCAAAATCCCCCAACCTGATGCCATAATAGAGCTAGTGGCCCACCTCCAGCAACTTTGCCTCCATTTCCAGAGTCTTGTAGTGGATGGACATGGCCATGGTGGAAGCCATCCCTCATGCTCCATGGAGGTGCAGCCTTATGCCTCCTCCTGCTCACCATGAAGGGAACAGTGAGCCCAGGAAGCACCTGGTGGTCATCCTGCAGGTACTGGCTCATAATCTTGAGGTTGGATCTCTCAGGTGGGTTCTCATGATGCCTTGGGCCACCTTGTCCAATATGATATAACTTTATCTCCTCTCTAAATAAGGCTGAGCAGAATAAGAACTTGAGGGGTGAACGATTTGTATATACTGAGGAGATGCATGATATGGGGAAATTTGTTCAAATGGGAGCCACAGTAAAGGGAACATATTTTTGAAGTGCATATATACTATAATTTCCACAGTATATGCTTTTATATGTGTGTCTGTGTAATTCCCACAAAATTAAAACCTTAAAACAACACTCATTTGTTATCTCATTTTCTGTTCCTCAGGAGTCTGGGAATTGCTTAGCTGGGTCGTCTGCTCAGTTTTCACAAGGTTTCATTAAGTTGTTATCCAAGCTGCATTCTCATCCAGGACTTGAATGGGGAGGATCAGACTATTGGCAGATTTCCTGCTCTAGAGGCTGTAGGATTAATGGCTGCTTCCTCCCTCCAAGCTAGCATTGAAGGGAGATATAAAAGAGTGAGGCTGTTCACAGGATGGGTTTTATATAACATAACATTACCTAGGGTGTGAACTCCCTTCACTTTTGCCATATTCTTTTGGTTACCAGTGGCCCATGGGTCCTGTGCATACTCATGTGTGTTTGTCCATGTGTATGTGTTTGTGTGTGTGAGTTATAGGAGGGAATGAGTACCTGAGTGTGAGGATCCCAGAACTCCTTAAGAGTCTGTCCACTTCTTTGTCCTTTTCCAGGGGTTGCATAAATGAGGGTCATCTACCCAGATGTGCTCTGCTAATGACTAGCATGTTGCTAGTTGAGCATCTTGAACATGTCACCATCTTCAACACTGTGTCACTCAACTTGAATTGTTTATTGTATTTTTCTAGGTAATGTGAATATGGAGTGAATTTCCAGAGACTGCAAAGCAGGTTTAATAAAATACCTAGATACATCATGTGAAAACTGAGAAAAACTTTGAGGAAACAAGTAATAAAAGGAAAAACAAAAATAAAATTTTTTAGCATAAATTGGATAAGAAATGCATGCACATATCATCAAAATCATGCATGCAAAAACAGAATGGATTGAAATATTTAAAATGTTGAAAGTAATTAAAATCAAAACTCTTACCTTAAATTCTATAGTATTGAAAATGTCATTCAAAATGAAAGAGAAATAATGACTACTGCAGACAAAAATATGCAGACTCCATAGCTATCAGAACTGCCCATAAAGAAGTTTTAAAAGAAATTCTTCAGGGAGAAAGGAAATTATATAAATGGGCACCCTTCATCTCCACAAAGAATTAAGAACATAACATAAACTTGAAAATAAATTGGGTAAATCAAATATTTACTTTTCTCATTTTAATTAACTTAAAATATAACTATTTAAGCAGTGATGGTGTAGTATCCCATGAAACATATGGATAAGCTAAATGAATGACCATGATGTTATAAGGGATGGGAGGTAGGAATTAAGAATACTTTCTTTTCAGTTATCTGTACTGTATAATGTTATTTCAACTGAGTTACTTGAAGGTGGATTCAGAATAGTTAAAATGCATATTGTATATTGTTAAGGAAAGCACATTTTAAAGATTTGAATATTTTATATACTCAGAGAGAAGAGAAATGAAACAAATGACCTAGGAATTTTATGCAGCCCCTATTTCACACTTAAGGCCTGCCCAAGCACCATTTCCAGGTAGGTTTTTAAGTCTTCCCTGCAAGATTGAATGGCAAATATACCACTTCTCTGGTAAAGTCAAATACATGAGGGCATCTCAGCAGTTGGGAGAAGATTGAGTACCTTGGGGACCATTTCTTAGACAAGGAGAGGAAGCTGCAGACCCTGACAGGAGGCCCCTGTCCAGCCTCCCTCTGTCCCTGCCCCTGGGGGGTACCCTGAGCTCAGAGGGTCCTGAGCTCTCCCTGCAGCCCACTTCTGCCCTCCTCCAGGGCTGACCCAGCTCCCACTCACTTGATGTGCACAGGGTGCATATGGCAATGTCCTGGGCTTTGAGCATATTCAGGGAAAAGGTCCCCTGTCTCTGACACAGAGTTGAATTATAGAATTGTCAGAGAGTTACAAAATACATCTCAAGCTTATTCTTGATGTTTTATTTTCCTGTAGGAATTAGACTTAATTAATTAACAGAAAATGACATGGATTAACAATAAAAGGTAGATTTTCTCCAGCATTGCTTAGAAACTTTTAAATCCTTCCTTTAACAAAATGCTTGGGCTCTCTCTGCCTAGAGAAACCTGCACAAAATCTCAGTGTGCATTACCATCCTGCTCTCCCATTTCTCATCAAGTTCTGCTATTTTCCCCATTTCCCAATAAATTATTTTTACTGGCCTAAAAAATGTCTGGGGTGTACCTTGGGTGGAGTTAGAGAAGAGATGGGAGGGAGATTTGGAGGGTTGCTCTTTAACAACTGTTGCAATCTCTTTTGGTTTTAATTTATTTTTTGTATTATCTTTTTACTGTGAATGTGCACAAATGTACAAATAATTATTCACTGTTTAGTGAATCACAATAAATTGTTCAAACTTATATCTCCTACAAGGTCAGAAAATAGAACTTGGCCTTCTCTCCCAGAGTCCCCCTTGTGCCTTATCACATTCACAGCCCCTCTCTCCCTTAAGAAGCAGCTACTTGCCTCATGCTTAGAGCAGATCTCCACACACTCCTTTACACTTCGTGTTCTGACTGTACATCTGTAGACAATAAAATCTGTATTTTTTTTCTCTATCTTTCAGGGATATTTACTTTCCATGTGCCCTGCCAGTTTTTATAAATGCCTAGTTGTCTTTTTCAGAGCTATTTATAGCAACTGAACTTATGTAAAATTTCCTTTGGATCAGACACTGTGATAAGCATGAAATAATCATTAATTAAAACCTATACACAGTGCTCATTTCAGTAGCACATATACTAAAACTGGAACAATACAGAGAAAATTAGCATGGTCCCTGTGCAAGGATGACATGAAAATTCATGAAGCATTCCATATGTATATAAAAAAAAAACTTATACACAGACTTATCTTCAAGAGATGACAAATTTACCAATTCCTAAGTATCCAGTTTCTAAATCTGCCGGTAAGATAAAGCACAGGGGTTGGCTTAAAGGTTTTTGGAGTTGCTCCTCCTGATTGGATTTCAGCTTGTTTCCTAAAGCTTCAGCCTGACTCTGTGGAGTTCTAATGGTCTACCTCAATTTGTCCAGCTTTTGCATCAGAGTACTCAAACTCTTATAACAATCACACCCAAAAATCAGTTGAAAAAAGCATAATAAGAAAGGTCAATAGCTTGCTTACTTTTGATTATAAGTGTTCAGGTTGGAAGTCTTGCTAAGGAATGGAATCTGTTTCAAGCAATTACTCAAGTACCTAGACACACACCTATTTGTCCATGGCATCCTCAACTTGTGGACTGAAAGGTTGTGTGGAATGACAGAGAATTTGGGATTCCAGGTGGGTGTATTCTACTTATCCAAGCTGCAAGCAGCATAGGTTATAGCTGTGCATTTTCCATTTACCATAATCACTCATATAACCTTCCCTGGTATGAAGGGGCTGGAAATGTAGGGAAACTGTGATCCCACAAGGAAGGGGAATGACAGTTGTGTGTGTGGACAAGATATTTCTACATGCACAGCCTGTGTAATTTTCTCTCTTACACACACACATACACACACATGCACACACACACACACACACCGAGACACTATCTGTCTTCTTTTGCAAACTACCAACCAGAGGTTTTGAAAAAATCATATATATGCTATTGTGAATATAGGCAAGGTGTTTTGTCAATGGTGTATTCAGTGCTCAGTGCAGGTTGGATTGTCCTTCCATTGTTTAAGCTAACCTTAGTTTGATAAATTAGTAAGTTACTTAGATAAAAAAAGAACAATTTAATCATTGTTCAAATCTAAAACTCAATTATTTTTGATTGTCAGAGTAGTAAATATTCTATCATCTAAAACCTCAAAGGCAAACATAAGGCATAAATTCAACACTTTTTTCCTATTTGTTAACTATATGTGTAAATAAATATGTGCATCTTCTAAAGTTAACTGTAGGTGGACAATGTTAGAGAACAGTTCTTTGCTACATCCAACATGGTTGACTCCAAAATGATACTTGCTTTCCAGCTTTCAACATATATACAAACTTTCTACATAGCTGTATAAGATAAATTTGCCATGTCAACCTATATTTTCCAGTGCTAATTATTGCCTATATTAAATTGTTACACAGTAACACTGGTATAATGGAATTCAAAAATTCATGTTTTGGAGCAGAAAATGACAATTGAACAATGATTTCAACACTGTAAACTCAATTGTTCCATAGCATCCCCTAATGCTAATGTATGGCAGCTCACTAATCATAAGGCATATTCAAGGATTTAAGGGATATATGTGGAACTCAAAATCATATCATTCTCCACCATTATCTTTGAAAAGAGATACTTTCACTTCTTGTCTACATCTTATATACATCCATTTGGACAATCCATTGAATTTATTGGAATGTTTTGTTAAACAATGTATTGTAAACACAATATGGAATGAATAAAAAGTGAAATCTAACTTCAAGCAATTACCTATCTAATAACTTGAGAAAAATGGTGTGCTTTTAGACATTGCATGAAATACACAAACTACCTAAAGGTATTTTATCAATGATTTTTTGAAGGCTTTCTAGTTGGAAAATGCATATGAAACACGCAAAGATATTGTCAAGAATATCTAACAAATGCTTTTGAAATTATATAAATAAGAGATAAACACTGCAGTTATGTCATTGGGATTCAGGAAACATTAAATGATAGGCATGAAAAAACACTACTTTCAATTTTCTAAAATTTGTAAAATTCCTTCTCTTTCCCAATGAAATAATTCATTTTAAACTATGCATATTCTCTAACGCTGTCTTCCAGTTTGTCAATATGCTTGCTTTCCTGGTTAGGTGCTTGCTAGAAATTAGCAGGAACAGCTTTTCCCCCATTATCACCTGGCAAAGAAGTTAAACCAAACCATTAAACCTTCTTTCGCCTAGGGTGCCCTCTCCTGGTCAATGTAAGAAATACAGCCAGCACATGATATTTTACAATAAGAAAAC
>JAQZBX010054562.1:0-18617 GCA_029593785.1 Cabassous unicinctus
TGGCATACATGTCAACAGGTTTCTCTTACCTATGAGTGGCACTGCTGGCTCATAGAACGAGCATATCTTCCAACTTGACAAGAGAATGCCCAAGTGTTCTAAAGTGGCCGAATGAATTTATGTCCCATCAGCAATGAGACTGTTCTTTATTAATTAATTTTAAGATAAGCATTTAATTATACCTCCCAATTCACAAAACTTATTAACATACCTCATGTTTAGATTTATGATAAGGAACACCAGAGACCAAAAGTAATCCTGAGTTATTACTCCATGAATGACTATAAATTACTGAGGAATGCCCTGAACTAGGATTCTGAAGTCCCTCCATACCTAGAAAAAGTAATCATTTCTTTTTTAGAGACACAGGTACTTGAACATTCTGATAAACCTTCACAGCCATAGTCTGACAATGTCTCTGCCTAAAACAGTTTTCATAACCTGTTTTGGGCACAGATTTCTTTGAAATTCTGATTAAGGGCCATGGACTCCGCCTAGAAAATAGATACACCGACGAAATTTAGCATATAATTTCAGGGTGTCCTCAGATCTCCTAAAGCAAACACCAGGGTTTCCAACATTAAAAAACCCTCTACCAAAAACTCTTCTGCACACAAAAGAAACCTAGCTTCCAAGAGGAAATATGAAAGTCCTTTATCTTCTTGTCTGTTGGCAATTCTTACCCCTTGATCTACTCACAGCTGTCAGAATGACCTCACCTAGCAAATCTGTTTTTTTCAGAGTCTAGCACTCTGGGCCCTTGGATTCCATGAGCCTAAATTGTTTTGGACTCCGGTCAGCTGCCCCACCTCCAACTTTTGTCCTAGTGGTTCTTATCTTACCTGGCAGATCCCCTTTCTGAAGGGCCTAAACCCTGGATCATGTCCATAAATAGCACGGAAGCCTCTAGCTATCATCAATACACAATAAACTTCCTACAAAGTATTCATCAAGAGAAGGGAAGTACTGCATTTCATAAGATTCTCTCTCTCCCATGCATCAGAATTTCCTTATGATATGAAATATGAAGATGTTAAAAAGTAAGACTTACCCAAGATTTTTATCATTGCTGATAGACACACATATCTCCTGGAAACAGGCCATATTGCCTAAAATTCCTACACAGATTTCCTGCCAAATCAAATTTCACAGGTCACAATGGCTCTGAGGTGAAACACACATATATAAAAATAAAAACATGAGTAAAAACTTTTACTAAGCCAAGCGCTGGAGGATATAGAAGTATACTGCCTACCCTCTAACAAGTTGACAGTATTTGAGAAAGGATGAAAGGCACAGGAAAAAGAAAGATCAATATAGGTAGGAATTATATGTTAGAAGAAATCTTATGAATGAAATGAGTCTTAAATGATTGGTAGGATTTAGATATGCAAACAAGAAGAAAGAAGACATTCAAGGCAAGGGCAGGAAGGGAATAATGAGCATGGCTGACGCATTGGACAATAAAGAAAGCAGCCTGGATAGAGCACAGAAACTGGGGGGGAAAGCAGGAGGTAAACACAGCAGGTAAAAAGGATCAGGATTATTAAGGGCTTTGAATTCCATTAAACCTCTGGGAGGTTATTTGGAGCCATGAAGGTTCTCAAGGAGGGGAGACAAATTGCTGAAATGTTATTTTAGGAAGACTGTTCTGACAGCAAAATGAGAAATGTGTTACAGTGAAAAAAAATTTAAAAAGAAGTTAAAGATCTACCTCAGTAATAACAACTAATGTTTATTTAGGACTTACTATGGCCAGGCACTACTCTAAGCACTTTCCATGTATCATTATGAATAATAACTTACGAGGTAGGTACTATTATTATCCCCATTTTTTCAGTTGAAGAAACAGAAGCATAGAAAGTTAAGCTACTTGCCCAAGATCTCCAACTAGGAGACAGCAGAGCTCCATAGTCTGAGCATTTAACCACCATCCTATACTGCATCTCAGGAACCAAGATGCAAGACAAGGGCTTAGGTGAGGGTGATGACGGTAGTCATGGAAAGAGATAAGCTGAGGGAAACTCGGAAGGTGAAAGCAAAATAATTTGATGGGAGGCAAAGAGAGAAAGCTGTTGAACATGACTCCTAGACTTCATGTACCCTCATTTCCTCTGTCAAAAATGTTGTTTTGTTGACAGGAAAATAAAGAAAATTAGCTTAGGAAAAGGCATGAGTTCAGCTAGGACAGTGTTTTCAAACACTGGAACATAAGAATCACTCAGGGGGCTTGTTGAAAATAGAGTTCTGAGTCTTACCCCAAACCTACTGAATCCACATTCTACTGTTTAACACCCTAGATAACTTTAAAATAAGTTTGATAAACACTAAGTTAGGACATATGGAATTTGGGATTAAAAAATGCAGCATGCAAGTGGAGAAGCCCGGACGGAAGTTCGAGATGTAGCACCAGAAATCTGAAGGGAGGTCAGAGCTTTGATCCTACAGGCAAAGTTGCAACTTTAACCCGTAAAGAGTTGAGGAGTTCACTAAGGGAATGACTGGAGAGAGAACAAGGGATCAGGGTATGCACCTTAGGAGTCCACACTCAGATATAGGAAGATAAAAGGCAATGGAAGTAGATAAGAGAAGCAACTGAAAGGGGAAGAGACCATGAGGGTGAAAAAGCACAGAAGCCACAGCATTGGGGAGTTTCAATTGAATGTGGGTGGTTAAATGGAAAAAGATTATGAGAGTGAGAGCAGACAAGAAACAAATTCTCATCAACTAAAGAGGGAATAATTAAACTCTCAATCAAAGACCAAGTTTCTCAGTCTTGGCTATCATTGGAATCAGCTGGGGAACTCTAAAAGCGGCCTGGAGTCTCACACTTGGAGATTCTGAATTAACTGATCTGGGGCATGACCAGGCTCAGGATTTTTTCGAGTTCCCTTGGGCAGAGCTTCTCCAAGTTTGGCCCCAGTCCAGAGCATTAGTATCACCTGGGAACCTGTTAGAAAATTTCAGCCCTACTCTAGAATTACTGAATCAGAAACTCTGGGGTGGGCCCAGCAAGCAGCGAATTCTGAGCATGCTGAAATTTGAGAGCCACCGTCTTAGGTGATTCTAACATGCAGCCAAAGCTGAGAACGACTGCTGTGAATAGGCTACACCTGATGGGCATATACAATAAACAATATGACATTCCTGTAAGGTGTCATTTCTGACATAAGCTTATTTTTTAAAGTACTAATCATGCAGCAATCTATTTTAGTTAGAAAAATCCACAAGAAAAATTATGTAACTGTCAAATCTTCATATTAATATAAGGATCCAGGGATAAAGTGGTTCATCAGGTCCCAATTCAGGTAGAACATTCTACTAAGCAAAAATTTTAATTCACCATTCAATTTGTAAAAATATACTACCGAATTATACACTTTATAATCTAAAAGAAAGAAAGGCAATACAGTACAATGGCTCTATATGAGTTCTTCAGGCCTAGGCTCAAATCCATTCCTTTCTAGCTGTCTGACCCTGGACAAATTTCTTAACCTGAGACTTAGGTCTTTTATCTGTAAAGTGGAAATAACACCTACCTCACAGAAGTAGTAAAACCAAATACTCAGTAAGCAACAGTTATTCATAATTATAATTATTCAATGGATATTTACTAATTACTCATGACATGCATAGCACATGGCAACTTAAATGGTAGTAAAGTACAGTATGTTGCACCCTGCAAAAAGATGAAATGGGAAAGAAAAAAATTTTAAAATTAAAAATAAACAAAAAAAGATAAAATGAGAGGGGAGTGGGTGTAGCTCAGTGGTTGAATGCCTGCTTCCCGTGAATGAGGTTCCGGGTTCAATCCCTGGTACCTCCTAAAAAAGAAAGGAAAAAAAAAAAAAAAGATGAAATGAAAGGTACAGATAATTGTTCTTGGGAGTTTACTATCAACCACTGAGAGCTTACTTATTTGGAAAGGCTTAGAAGAAAAATACCACCTGGGATAAAACACGTGACTGCCAGAGGAGCCTGAAGGTATACAAAGGGAGACAAATGGAGGCCAATGAGCACTGGAAGCTCTGAGACAGGGACTTGACAAGCCTGGCTAACCCAGAAAGATCAATGGAGGGTGGGTTTTATGCAGGAAAGATCAGTTAGTTTCAGATGGTGGAAAGTTTTGAGGCAGAGGCCAAGTTTAGAATGAAGGTTTCAAAGCAAGGGAAGATTTTGTGAGTAAAAAGGAGCAATGAACTGATAAATAAGAGGTCCAGGCACTATTCCCTTTTCTGGTACACATTAGCAGCTTAACATCTGTAAGTTACTCAACCTCTGTGATCCCACAGCTGTTAAGTGAAAGTATAGATCTCCCAAGTCCAGTCCAAATCTAAAATTCTATGACTAATAATTTTAAATAGCACAGCATCTAGTACCTGGTAGGTGTTCAACAGGCAATTGCAGACTGATTTGTTGATTTATAGCCAGTAAGAAAAATAAAACAAATTAAAGTGAGAAAAATACAAGACTACCCAGCACTATCTGCTATTATTGCTACAAAAAGGAAAATGTTAGAAGTGTACATACTTACTCTCAAACGAGGACACTTGGATTTGGCCAGTACTCCCATAAATATGTCAGGGGCATTAAATTCTTGTAGAAATAAAGCCACATCCTGGAAATAAAAATTATTATTGACTTGGAGCTGAACATGCCTCTTAAAATCCTATACCTTAGGTAACTACAAAGAAATTTAAATTCCACATATATCTCCTTTCAGTGTTAAAGATGCAAGACAAAAAAAAGCAAATCATAAGGTTAGGAATTGTGTCAACAGACAAAAGTAATGTTAGAGGATGTTTGTTGTATCTGAACCAAAAACAATAGAACTATTCTATAAACAAATCTAACTGTGACACTCCAGAGAACTCCCCTCCTTTCTCTGCCTGAATGTATTTACCTTAATGATTATTTCTACCCACCAAGACTTTGCATTATCTATTTCAAACATATTTGCTGACTGTCAGATAACATGCTAGAAGCTGGAGATAAAGGAAAAGAATAATACTCATAATTCCTGTCCTCCAAAAGTTTAAAACACAATAGGGGAAACAGGTGAAAACTCCTATTATAATGGTCATGTTCAAACTCAGAATTTCTGATTTCAAAATCCTCAACAGGAAGAAAATTCTGGTAAAATGTAACTGTGACAGCTTCACACCTACTTCCTAGCGTCTGCCCAGTCCACAGCGCCTAAAGAGGCATACCACATGGGAGACTGAAACTGGAGTGGACACGTGACCTAAATGGGCCAAATCTCACCTATAAATATGGGACACAAAAACTAAATCAATTAGTTGTGGGGATTTGCAATGTAAAATATAAAAATAACACCACGTTTCTGACTGTCCCTTACCATAGATTTTCACCAAATCTGAAGTATATCTGGGAAGGTTCCATGGCTTACATGAAAATTCACTTTGAAGGACCCTGAAGGCACCCTAAAGAGCAAGGCAGTTAATTCCCAGAACAGGTGAAGTTGAAGTAACCTATGTGAGTGCTGGCTAGGAGAGACATTCAGTACTTATGATGAGACTGGGCAAAGAAAGCAATGTTTTCAAAGAAACATCTCAAATTTAAAGTCACTACAGCAGATGCTCTCCACTACAGGCAATCAAGTGATGCTTATGTGGCAAGTCTGCAGGGATTTATTTATTTAATAATGGCTAATAATTCCCAGCGTAATATAAGGGTGAGCTAACAAAATCAACAACAATAATAATAATAGCAATTAAGGTCTTTTGAACAAATATTAAATGCCTGGCACAGTTAAGTGCTTTCCATATTATCGTGTTTAATTTTCACAATAATCCTATGAAATAATAATTATTATTGGCCTCATTTTACAAATAAACAAACCGAGATTTTAAAAGGTTAAACAACCTCACCTCCAAGGTTATACAGTCAGTAGGAGGCAGAGCCAAGACTTGAACCCAGATGGGTCTGACTCATGGCCATGCTCTTAACCCCTACACCATGCTATCTCTGAGGTATTCATTCATTCGTTCATTCATTCATTCATTCTTTATCAAATATTTACTGAAAAACCTAAATGGCAGACATTATTTTAGGCTCTGAGGACACATCAGCAAACAAATTAGAGAAGATCTCAGTCTCAAGGAGTTTTCATCCTAGAGGGATGAGACAAACACATAAATAACTAAACTACATCATTTCTAAGTGCTACAGAGAATATAAACAAGATGGTCTATGTTAGAAATCAGGATAAGGGGACTCCTTCAGATCTGAATCAGACACAGTATCTCTGAAGAGATGGCATTAAGCTTTGAGAAGGACCTCAAATCTATCTAGGAACAAGAGACTCAAAACAACCATTGAGGAGCAGGTGTAGCTCAGTGCTTGAGTGCCTCCTTCTCATATATGAGGTCCTGGGTTCATTCTCCAGTACCTCCTAAAAAAAAAAAAAAAAAAGAAAACTACTGAAGATTAGTGTTATGCAACAGTGTTATGCAAGGTTCCATGGGCGCAAAGATGTAAAAGAGATTAATTCTGCCTGGAGTGTCTGGGGAGGCACCACAGAAGAAGTGACATTAAGCTGTACCATAAAAGATGAGAAGGACTTTGCCAGCTGGAGGCCACTCCAGTCAGAGAGCAACATGAACAGAACATGGATGCATGAAAATGCATGAAGTATCTGGAAGTCTCCTGGCCCTGCTCTAACACTGAAACATGGTCACAGAGCAGCAGATGAGGCTAAGATGTAGTTTCTTTGGAGGGACTTTATTCCAGAGACCAAGGTGATCAGCAGAGCTCCGTTCTATAGAGGTGCCTGAAGAGCTCCTTAAGGGGGTGAAGTGGAGGCCAAAGAACATGGTCTTCCCCTCCAACCTTTTTCAAATGATTGCTCACTGCTTTTACCTATTTTATATCTTAGGATTTCACACTAAGATTTCATTTGGAAAACAAGTTCAATTTCATTAAAAATATTTATATTTTTTTAAACCACAGCTTCTCAATAATTGACAGAACAAGTAGACAGAAAGTAGATTTGAAGAGTACTCTAAACCAACTTGACCTGACATTTATAGGATACGGCCCCCAGGAACAGCAGAATACAAATTCTTTTTCAGTATACACAGGACATTTACCAAGATTGATCATAGTTTAAACCATGAAACAAGTCTCAAAACATTTAAAAGGATTCAAGTCATGCAAAGTATATTAACTGACCACAGGGAATTAAATTAGAAATCAGTAACAAAAAAATATCTGAAAAATTCTCAAATATTTGAAAACTAACACATTTCTAAATAACCTAGGGATCAAAGAAAAAAATCATAAGGGAAATTAGAAAGTATCTGAACTGATTGAAAATGAAAACACAACATACCAATATTGGTAGGATACCGCTAAAACAGTATTTTAGGGAGAAATTTACAGCACTAAATGCACACATTAAAAAAAAGTTCTCAAATCAATGATCTCAGCATGTTCATGGGTTGAAAGACTCAATATTGTTAATCAGTCAAATTCTCCCCAAATTAAACTATAGACTCAACTTAATCCCAATTAAAATCCTAACAGGCTTTTTTTTCCTAGACAATGACAAACTGATTCTAAACTTAATATGGAAATACAAAGGACCTAGGACAAGCAAAACAACTTTGAAAAGAACACTGGACAGCTAATATGACCTAATTTCAAGATTATAAAGCTGTAATAACCAAAACCGTGTGATACTGGCATAAAGATAGACGAACAGATCAATGAAACAAGAGTCCAGAACAGATACGCACATATGGATTCTTTTTTTTTTTTCAGGAGGTACCAGGGATTGAATCTGGGACCTTGTACATGGGAAGCAGGCACTCAAACCACTGAGCTACACCTGCTCCCCTGGATTTTTGACAAAGGTGCAAAAGGCAATTCAGTGGAGAAAGTCTTCTCAACAAATAAACTGGAACAATTGGATAACCACATGCAAAAAAAATGAACTTCAATCTATACCTCATACTATATACAAAATTTAACTTAAAATGGATGTGACAGTGTGAAGTTCTTTTACGAATCCCAAAAAGAATAAGATTATGTTTTGGAACAAATCGATTCCTGTGGGTGTGAGACACTTTTGACTAGACTACATCAGTGAGGCGTGACTCAGGTTAAGTCTCCACCCTCTTGCTGGGTCTGATATAAATGGAGACACAGAGAGAGAGAGACAGAGGAAAAGGGAGCACCACCGTTTTTTATTTTGCCATGTAAGAGAGGACTAGAGGGTCACTTAAGCACGAAGCCCCCAAGAGGCTGGTCCTATGGAGAAGCTCAAGAGGAGATGAGTCCTGCTATATGCCTTACAGCTCACAGGTGAGCTCAGGAAGAAAGAGTAGCAGCTGAGACAGAGAGAAGGCCCCCGTAAGAGACAAGCCCTATGCCTGGTTGCCCACAGCTGAGCTTAGGCAGACAGTAGATTCTAGAGGGGAAGGCGGAGACCTTGGCAGAGATTAGTTGTCATCTTGCTTCTCCACGTGGCAGCTGACTTTGGTGAAGAAGCATCTCTGATGGCGCCCTAATTTGGACATTTCACAGCCTTGGAACTGTAAGCTTTTACCCTAAATAAAATTCCCCATTATAAAAGCCAATCCATTTCTGGTACTTTGCATTGGCATCCCTTTGACAAACTAAAACAATGGATTATAGGCCTATATGTAAAATCTAAAATTATAAAACTTCTAGAAAAAAACAAAAAACACAATTAAAAAGTGGGCAAAAGATTTGTACAGGCATGTCACCAAAAAAGATAGGTAAAAAAAGAAAAGAAGGATTACAAATAAGCAAATGAAAATATACATAACATAAAACCATAAGAAGCAGCCACTAAACACACATTAGAATGGCAAAAATTAAGAAGACTAACCATACCAAGTGTTGGTAAGAATATGGAGGAACTGGGATTCTCATACATGTGAAAAACATAAACAAAAAACCCTGGAAAATAGTTCAACAGTTTCTTAAAAAGTTAAACATATACCTACCATATGATCTAGCTATACCACTCCAGGTATTTACCCACATGAAAGCATAGACTTGAACACAAATGTTTACAGCAACTTTATCTGTAATAAACTGCAAACAACTCAAATATCCATCAACAGATGAATAGATAAATTGTGGTATGTGCATACAATGCTCATCAATAAGAAGGAATGAATTGCTGACATATACAACAACACGGATGAATCTCAAAATAATTATGCTGAGTAAAAGAAACCAGACAATTAAGAGTGATTCCATTCCATAAAACTCTTTACAATTTGAACTAATCTATAAACGACAGAAAGCAGACCAATGGTTAACTGGAGGGCAGAAGCAGGGAAGGCAAGAAGAAGGAATTACGAAGGGGCATGAAGAAATTTTTGTGGGTGATGGGTATCTTTTCTAGATGGTTTCACATCTAAAGATGACAAAACTTATCAAATTGTACATTTAAAATATATGCAGGTTTTTGTATGTCAATTATACCTCAAAGTTATGCAGTTTTTTTAATATCAATGATACCTCAATAAAGGTATAAAAAAAAAAAAGACTAAAGACAATGAACAGCCACTGATAATTTTTAAGACAGAAGAACACAATTAAACCTATGTTTTAGGAAAGAAGGTAACTTGAGTAGCACTGTGGAGGACAGAAGGGGGGTAAAACACCCTAAAACAAGGATATTAATCAGGAATCTACTACAAAAGGCCAAGTAATAAAATGATAGATTATGTAAATTAAATCAATCTCTTTTTGCTTCGATTTCCCTACCCGTAAAATGAGGGAACTACCTATATATCACAGGGTTGTGAAGATCAAATGGAATATTATACATGAAAATGCTTTAAACCTATAGAGTATCCTACAAATATTAAAATATTACCCAATTATACAGACATAATTCCTTCTCGTCCCTTCCTTCTAATTAACCATGGCACAACAGTGGTCTCCTTACACCTAACCTGCTGTCAAAGATAAGGCCAGAACTCTTAGGTGGACAAATACCAGAACTTCGTGGGTCATAAACTTTCTAGCATTAATGAGAGCTATATATTTAACCTAAACCTAATGAGAGCTCAGATCCTCTGCCCTTAAAAAACAAAAATTTAGCATTTGTAGCTGATGGGAATTCATTCTCCATACCATATATGGGTATGATTACAAACACAAAAGATTGGGGCTTTTCCTAAGAGATTGAAGAACTGAACCTTTTTTTTTTAAAGATTTATTTATTTTATTTATTTATCCCCCCCTTGCTGCTTGTGTTGCTGTGTCCATTCGCTGTGTGTCTTCTGTGTCTGCTTATCTCCCCCTTGCTGTGAGGTCTTGCTGCATCAGCCCACCGTGCCTGCCCTCACAAGGAGGCCCCAGGAAGCGAACCCAGGGCCTCTCATACGGTAAACGGGGGCTCTATCCATTAAGCCACACCCGCTTCCCTAAACCTTTTAAAAATCCATTCACCCCATTCTCACCCAACAGCCTTCTCAGAGTTTCATTACCAATGAAAACCCATACCTCATCCATTGACATATCCCATACTCTGCAAATTTCATTCTCCATTTCTTCATCAAGCTCCATCTGCTGCTCCTCATCATCTGAGCTGGATTTAGTGTTTTCAGGGCTAACAAGCTTCAGAAACACAAGGCAAGAAAAGGAATGAATAAACACTATCCAAAGCACTCCCCAAGTAATATTATCCTGTAATAGTTTAGAAGTCACAAAAGCAGTATACTCAAAGTATCTACTTTAAAAAAAAAAATCTTATTTTTCAAAAAAAATAAAAAATGAGTGGCTTGGGTAGATCTATTCATTCAACATTCATGCAGCACCAGTGTTGCTAGGCACTGGGGCAGGAATACAAAGATGAGGAAGTTATAATCCCTTGCCTTCAAGCAGTTTAGGATCGGGTGGGAAAAAGATACGTAAACTGACAATCACAACAGAAAAGCCTAAGTGTTTCAACTGAAATGTGGACAGAGTTGTGGGAGCAAAAATGATGGACATATGCCTGGGAGAAGCTGGGGGGAAAACATTTCTTAGGAAGTGATATTTGAGCTAAGTGTCAGAATTCGGAGTCTGTTAGGTCAAGAAAGAGAGAACTGCATTAAGACAGGAGAAAATTAAAGTGTTAGGAGTCAAGAAAAGGCCTGGAATGTTTCAGGGAAGATGAGCCTGGAAGGTTGTACAGAGCCTTGGATCCCAAGCTAAGAAATCTGCATTTTTCTTCTATAGGCAATGGGAACTAAGAGGAGTATCATAAACAGCTTTTCTTTAGGAAGATTATTCTGGCAACTGTGTAGAGGATGATCAGAAGAGGAGAAAGGGGAAAAGTGGTGACAAGAGAACTCACATTTACTCATAGCCTCCTATGAGCTAAGAACCATGCTAAGCACCCTATGGCCATTATAACTTCATTTAACCTATACAATAACCCTATGATATAGGTATTCTCATCCCTTTTTATAGAAATTGAGGCTCCAAGCGGCTGACTTGCCCAAGGTCACGCAGCTAGTAGGTTTGAACTCAGAGTTCTATGACTTCAAAGTCATCAAATATTCCGCTACATCAAAAGTCCGTAAAACAGATCATTAGACCCTGGACTTTCGGGCCGGGAGCAAAAGCACCAGCAACCTATTTTTGTATTTTTGTATAATTTACGAAAGCAAAATATGTTAACCACAAGCACTCCAGCATCCCTGTCATAACTCCCTCCGTGTTGAGGGGCACCAGAGTGGCCACTGGCAGTTTTGGGGTCTGGCGGAGGCCGAGAGGAGGCAAAGCGTGAGGCTCCGCGGTGCACGCCTGGGGAGGAAGAGGTGGGCGCGGGGTTGGCCTTCCCCGGGGCAAAAGGGGGCTGAGGAGAGACGCGGCCCGGGTGTCGGGGGAGGGCGTGAGCTTCCACACCTGGATAAGCCCGCTGAGGACGCCGAAAAGCCAGTGCTTGCTGTAGACTGTGCTCCCTATGCAGTCCCCCTCGGCCCCCTCCTCCTCCTCCTCCTGGTCCCGATTCAGCGGCGGCGGCGACGGGTTTCGGTCCATGCCTACCGAGCAGTCGGTTCGCGGGAACCTCGCCGGAAACCGCCGGAGGAGACGAGAGACCGCCTCGCGCCAGAGGGGCCCGCACGCCCAGCGCGGCTCCCCGCACAGCGCCCCCTGCTGCCCGGAGCCCGGCGGGCCTGAGGGCCAGTACAGGGTGCTTGGTCAGGCCTGGGTTCCCTGGGTGGCTTGTTCTCCTCCACCCCACCCTGCCAAGGACCAAGACACTGTCATACTCATAACTGTCATCAGTCACTCTCACTGGACCAAATATGCCCTGTCTCCAGGAGATTTTAGCCTGATTGGAGGGGGATAGGAGGGCAGGCCAGTGTCTCTGGTACGGATGTGAATCTGGACGCTATGGGGGCTAGTTCCACAGGCTCCAGTCACCTGCCTTCCGGCCCTAGACTCTCCTATTGAATTGGAGTGGAAAGAGAGGCATTAATGGCTTGCGGTTTTTCACTTTTGCATTTCACTTTTGAAGATTTTACAAAAATTCCCCACCGTGTGAACACTTTTTTAAGGGACCCTCCAAAGATCTTGGAAGGCTTCATGTGAGAGTCCTCGAGGCTTACGCACCATCACTGGCACAGTAAATCTGACTCTGCCTGCACGCCTGGCAGGACAGTTCAAAAGTCATACAGGGGGAGCCGATGTGGCTCAGTGGTTGAGCATCAGCTTCCAAAATATGAGGTCCCAGGTTCAACCCCTGGCTCTGGTATCTCAAAAAAAAAAAAAGTTATGCAGGATGCTGGATGGTTTTTGTTAGGTTCGGAGGGAAGCTGAGGAAGGGAGACATCTTAGAAATCAGATCGGGAGCTGAGGTTAGTTTAAACAAAGTCTTTAATGAGAGAAAGCTTAGCAGGTGGGCTGAGTCTAGAATAGGCACCAGCCGGGAGGGAGGAGGGGAGAGAGTTTTTATGACTTGTTCTGGGGATAGTCTACAAAGAGTGAGGTTGTGATGGTTTATGCTAGCTTTGTAGTTTTAGGGTCAGGTTCTGATAACTCATGTTGACTTTGTAGTTCCACCTGCATTCTGGGTGTTATTTCTCTGATGTGGGTTGCTATGTTCCTATTGGCAGAAATCCTTAGGCAAGGGAGTGGAGGCAGGAGCTCTAGTTTCCCACCAATTAAAGGAATACACAGGGGCAGGAGGGGGGAAGGGAGGGGGGATGAAAGGGGTGGCAGGACTAGAGCCCTGGGCCTAACAGTTTTATGTTGTGCAGCTTTGATTTTATGTTGTCCCATGCTTTGTAAGATGCTTGTCTCGCTGGCCTATCTACTAAATTCCCTCCAATCATTGTGACAATCAAAAAATGCCCCCAGAAGTCAGGGTAGGGTAGGGGTGGGGGGCATGCAGTGCAGCCCTGGCGGCGAACCAGGGTCTGGCTCTGTTTCCCAGGGAGTGACGAGTGTGAGGAGAAACTATGTTAACGTTATTTTTCAAGAAGGTGGCTACCTTCATTGCCACTCCACAATGCCTAACTCAATCCTTTACCAGGTGCCTTTACACTGTAAAAACCAATACATTGGGAAACAGGTCGAGAAATCCTCTTTGAGACCTTCTCTCTGAGGATGAAAAACGTTCTTCTCAGCAAGACAAAGACTGGCTGTTACACAGATCCCGTCCTGAGCGGCCCATGAGCAAGGCCCATGTCTGGTCCCTCCCGACTCTCGCTGTCCCTAGCAGCCCCAGGAACCCACATTACCTGATTGCTTAAGCAGCCCAGGCATCTCCATTCCTCTGTGCATGCCACAGTTTCCATGACCATGGAAGTATTTGTCTGAAAGCCTGAAATTGGCTTGATGTGTGTCAAAGTAGCCTCAAAGGCCCCTACTCCCTGGAATGGGAAACAAAATGCCAGGAAATATATGAAGTGATCACAGGACATTGGCATCATATTGAGGAAGTTTAAAGATTAAAACCCTCTACTGGGAAGCGGGAGTGGCTCAGTCGATAGAGCCCCCGTTTACCATATGGGAGGCCCCGGGTTCGCTTCCCAGGGCCTCCTTGTGAGGGCAGGCCGGCCCGCGCGGCACGAGGGGCTGATGCAGCAGGACCTCACAGCAAGGGGAAGATAAGCAGACACAGAGAAGACACACAGCGAATGGACACGGCAAACACAAGCAGCAAGGCGGGGATAAATAAATAAATAAATAAATCTTTAAAAAAAAACAACAACAAAAAACCCTCTACTGCATTCAAGAGTTTATTTCCTTACTAAGGAAAATTGCATTTCTTACACTGTGGCTCTCCCAAAAGTATAAAACTTGGAAATTGTTTTTCCTAGAGTCCTCTCCAACTCCAACTGCTAAACGCCTAATGCGAAGCTATTTTAGTGCATTTGTAGCTCACTCTCTCTTATCTTGACTGTGCATTGTGTGGATGAAGAAAAGTCATGTAGTTTTAGAATGGGTCTCCATGGGTGAGATTCAAGGTGTGGCCAACTGAGGGAGGCTGCAGAAAAACAGAACAGTTCTGAGCAGGCCTGTGGAGGAAATGTTCGCACAATGATGCTGAATATGCTGATTTTCACTGAAATAGTTAATGATTTACCAAATTAGGAAAATCATTTAGTATTAATGAGGGCTACATAACATTTTGATAGCAGCAATTTAGTCACTTGATATATTCTTATTAATTCACTCAATGAATATTTAGTACCACTGTATCATTGGAGACACAGTGGCAAAGAAGACAGACAAGGGCCCTGCTCTCAGAGAGCTCAAACTTGGCTTGAGAATGGGAGGAGAGAGAAACACATAAATAAATGCACAAGATAATTTTAGTGATATTTTAGTGATAATTTTAGTGATATAGGTACTTCGAAGAAAGCAAAACCTGAGTGCTATAACAGAGAGTGTCCCAGGATGTGCAGGGAAGCTCTTAGGCTGGTCAGGGATGGCCTCTTTGACAAGATGGTGTTTGAATTAACTTATGCTTTGATGTGGCCAAAATAAAAAATTCTTTAAACTCTTATCTTTTGACAAAATGATCCAAGAAATGGATGAAACACAACCTCCCCATACCTGAGTCTCACCCCACCTCAGACTCTCAGTTCCAGCATAGAGTTGGAAGACCATGCCAAATCATCCAGCATGAAGGAGATTTTCTGACTAAAAGCTGAGACAAAGACCAAGGGTCCTGCAGTTTCCATTGAGCACAGCCTGAGCAACAGGTAAGAACGTTTCTAGCCTGTGTGAGCAAGTTGATGTGATACTTTATAAAATTAAAGTATCAGAGGCATAACTAGCTCCCCAAAAGCTGTGCTGCAGGGAGCCAACTGCCTTCCCATCATGCCTCTCTCACAGAGCTGTGGTGAGGACTAAATGATAATGCAGCTCGGAAATATGGTCTCAGAGAATGCAGCTTGTATCAATCATGTGTGTCCCACTCTCCTCTCACCCTACTTGGAACATGCACCAAATGCCTCTGGTGCCCCTTTCTCTGCTTCTCTATTTTTCAACATCTGTCATTATTGTTTACTGACTCAGATTCTGCATGTTTCCCAATTCAAATAGCTGAGCACAAGTATCTAGGAACTCAGAGGGTTATTGTGAGGATTAAATGAGATCATACATGTACAGTGCTATTAAATTATGAGGAAATACTTTGGCTTCTGTAGTGAATGATGAGCAGTGTGTCTCTAATTGTATCCTCCCTCCAAATGACCAGTACACCTGAAACCTGAAGTGGCTGAACTGCCTGCTCACAGTTGCCTGTGGTGGCAATGAAACCAAAGGTGTTGAGGTGACAGTCTTAGCAGGGTCTACAAAAATACAGACAAAAATTGCCACCAAGCTCTGTAAATAACAAACATTACACTTGGGGGTATCTTAGTTACTGAAAACACATGAATGTTATAATAATAAATCTTCTCTGGGAGACACGGAGTTGTGCCTCCCAGATCCCCTTCAAGGACGAACTTGCTTCCCAGCTGCAGGGTTGCAGCAGGCAGCCCACAGCTGGCAGCTCCTTCAGGGTCAGGCTCAGCTGCAGAGAGGTCATCCAGGGGCTGAGCAGTAGGTGTGTAAAGGCCAGATCTCTCTGATGGGCAGTGCTTTCTGGAGGACCCCCTGCCAGGTTGGCCAAGGCTTTGTTAGACCTGCGTTACAGTTCAACCTCTCTCTCTCTCCAATCCTCTACCTTCCCTTTCCTTTCATGGATGTTGATCCGTAATATGCGTCTTGCACTCGAAACTCTTATCTCAGCACCTGTTGCCAGAGAACCCAACCTGGGATAGTTGGCACATCTCAGTCTTACTCCAGGATAGATCTGAACTATCAGAGCAGCTGCTATACTTATTGTGGCTCAGTTTCAAGAGTAATTAACTGAGCTACTGGCTATGTTTGAATACCTTCCAGCATTCTCCTACATCAAATATTCCCCATAAACTAGCTTTAGTTCCCCTGATTCCTCAGGCTATGCACAAGTTCCCGGGAAACAAAACATGTCAGGTTGTAGAGGCAGAATGATGACTGTCAGTTATCAGGAGACCTTGTTTTACCTTTGATAAGTTGTGTCTCTGGGAGCAAAGCAGTTTCCCTTCCTGAACCTTTTCCAACAGAGAGGAGTTGGGGGCATGTTATTTTTTATTAAATAAAACAGGGTGATTAATACAAAGTGTTTGGTTGTGTTAGAGCACAGGTATTAGGTGTGACTATAAATCATAAATTCCTAGGGAAACCAAGCTTCTACTTTCTCAGATAAT
This sequence comes from Cabassous unicinctus, assembly GCA_029593785.1. NCBI lineage: Eukaryota > Metazoa > Chordata > Mammalia > Cingulata > Chlamyphoridae > Cabassous > Cabassous unicinctus. The sequence goes on from JAQZBX010054562.1 coordinate 16,746, forward strand.
AACTTTGGCTTTTTTTTCCCCCCCAGATTAGAGATTCCAAGAAGTGGAATGATGACACTTTAGAGGCTGGTAAATGGAAACCAAAATTGAAATATCCAATTTTTTTCAGGGTATTATATTTTGTAATAATATACTGATTATTAATTTTGCATATTTACAAAGGCCTGAAAAGCTTTTTATATCTAGACTCACTAGCTATTCTTTCTCTTATCTTTCTCTTATCTGCCCTTTCTCCATTTCCTGCCCCTCAAATATCTACAACTCAGTACTGGTGACAGAAATCTAATTGTGGGGGTGCAGATGTGGCTCAAATGGTTGGGTGTCCCTCTCCCATATGGAGGGACCTGGGTTCGATCCCCAGGACCACCCGGTAAAAAAAACAAAAAAAAAAAACATGACAGAAATCTATTTGTGAACATCCTCATGTAAACGTTACAGTCTCTGATAACTTGGGGTCAATTCAGACTTTAGCATGCTGCACCCTAACACCAGTGCTTTGAGCCTGCTGTCACCAGCCAGCCTGCCACCACTATCTCCTTCATCCTATTTATATGCACCTGCCTTATTTTGGCATACATAGGCTAACTTCTCTGAGATTCAGCCTCAAATTTCCCAAACCTCCTCTACCGCGCCTCTATTGGTGCCTTCTTATGGGAAGTGCATCAAGAAAGTTCTGTGGTGAATAATTCAACAAAGAGCTTTAATTTGTCTTTCCCTGTAAATATCATTTCATCATTAATATCGCCCCCCTTAGGAGTACTCCACAATTGCTCTTTCAGAGAAGAGGGGTAAGCCACTGTGGATGATTGAATTGTGTACCTCAGTTTCCACATGTTCTTGGTTTTGGGCCACATTCTGGTAGGTGCGGGCCCATGGTAAATAAGATCTCTTCAATATGTTACTTCAGCTAAACTGTGGCCCAACTGAATCAGGTTGGCATTTAATCCAGATTACTGGAGTCCTTTATAAACAGAGTGAAAGTCAGAGTGAAAGACAGAAAGATGCCACAGGGAACAGCCAGAAGCTGAAAGGCAAGGGAACCCGGAAGAGAAAGGAGAAGACCTGCCATGTGAATTGCCACGTGATAGAAAAGCCAAGGAGCCCAAAGATTGCTGGCCAGCCGAAAAACACCAAACCCAGGAGGAAGCAAGCTTTCTATTCTAGACTCTAAAACCATAAGCCAATACATTCCTGTTAAGCCAACCTATTGTATGGTATCTGTTTGAGCCGTGGAGAAACTAAAGCCAGTTATCAATTTATTTTATTTTAGTTCCACATCCACTCTTCTTTGCCCTGCTGGTGATACAGTAGCTGAACGCTGTAAACATTTCTCCTTTGCCAGATGGACAAAATGTTCCTCCTTGTCAGTAGAGGGCAAGGAAGGACATTGCAAGAGAAAGCGACAGCCTGTTTCCTCCCAGTTCCTGTACTGCTCTTCTGTTGTGTAGAACACCCACCGACACCCACACACAGGGAGCTTCAGTGGTGTCCCCAGGTCCACAGGGCAGTTTCCCAAGAAGCCCTGTGGGCAACCCAGCTGGATTCCCAGAGGTTTTCTTTGTTTGTTTTTGAGGTACTGAGCCAGGGATTGAAACCGGAACCTCATATGTGGGAAGCTGGTGCTCAACCACTGAACCATATCAGCTACCCTGAGTTGAATTTTTTCATTTGTTTTGCTTGTTGTTTGTTTTTGTTTTAAGGAGGTACCAGGGAACCGAACCTGGGACCTCCCATGTGGGAGGTGGGCACTCAACCCATTGAGCTACATCCACTCCCCTCCCAGAGGTTTTAGCAACATCCTATCTCCTGCACCCATGTCGAGGACTACCAAGTGAGTTTCCGGAAACCCAGCTGCATTCAAAGTGAATTCAA
>JAQZBX010054563.1:0-17466 GCA_029593785.1 Cabassous unicinctus
ACTAACAAAATAATGATGGACAACTTCCATATGACTCAAAATATCTAAGGCCCCTCATTAACATTACACAGATGATGGTGCGACATTCTCAGTACATCATATCACAGGCATATGTCATAGGTACTATGTTTTATGTTGAATTTGGTTATGACAGCATCAGTAAGATTTATCTATTTGAGGTGTTATTTGTCCTTTGTAATAAGTAATCCCTAGAGTGATCATTTGAGATTGTCTTAATAACTTCACAACAAAAGACCAAATTATGTTATCATTTACTAATAATTTTTCATTGGAATCAGTCATATCATAGTTTGAATTGTTCTGTTCATTCTATATGCATTAGTTCACATTCCTCAGTAAAGGAATGTTTTCCTTTCTACACGTTTCTATTTTTATTATCACAATGGATTTAAGGATTCCTTTTTATTCATAGTGATATATTAAATTAATAAATTTTTATTTTGATGCTCAAATTCACTCTAATGTTTTCATTGGGAGACTCTTCAGGACAGCTACCATACATTTTAATGTCTTTTTCACACACACATATCATAAGCTTATATATATTGCATAAAATTTTCTATGTTAAGCATTTTAATGATACAATTCTGTGGCATTAATTTCTAGTGTTGCTCTACCCTCACCACCATAAGTTACAAAGCATTTTCATCACCGAAAACAGAAACTTTGTATCCACTAAGCAGTAACTCTTCATCCATGCCTAACCCTGATAATCTCTAATCTCTCTCTGTCTCCATGGATTTGCTTATTCTAGACATTTTCTATGAGGAAAATCATAGAGCATTTGTTCGTTGGTGTCTGGTTCATTTAGCATAATGTTTATAAAATTCATCTATGCCATAGCATGTTTGAGAACTTTATTCTTTTATGTTTGAATAATATCCCATTTTATAGATTTGTCATATTTTGTATTTTTGAAATATCAATCAGTATTTGGGCATTTAAAAAAAAATATTCTTATTATATAGATACACCATACTTTATCTTTTAAAAGTATCCCATCAGTATTTGAGCATTTCTTTTTTAATTCCCTGTTGGGGAACATTCCCTGTTCTCCCATCACCCTTCCCCTCATAAATTCTGATCTGTTTTCTATAGCTGCAAATTTGCTGTTTCTAGTCTTCTCTTATAAGTGATAAAACAAAATTATTGTCCTTTGGTTTATGGTTTATTTCACAGAGCATAACATTTTCAAGTTTATGCTATCTTACAGTATATCTCATAGCTTCATATTTTCTTATTGCCAAATAATATTTCATTCTGTGTATGCAACACATTTTGTTTATCCATTTATTCATTGACCTACATTTGAGTTGTTTCCAGATTTTACATGTTGTGCATAATTCTGCTATAAACAGTGATGTACAAATATCTGTTTTCAACCCTGTTTGGGTATATAAACAGAAGTAGAATTGCTAGACACAATGGTAATTCTAAATTTAATTTTTAGAAAAATGACCATATTGTTTTCTGTGTTGACATCATTTTTCATTCCTGCAAACAATTCACTTGAGTTCCAATATCAATGCTCACTATCAAACACTTTTTGAATAACAGTTGTCTTTGTGGTTGTGAAGTGGTATCTCATTGTGGTTTTAATTTTCATTTCTCCAAGAACTAACGAATTTGAGCAACTTTTTGTGTGCTTATTGGACTTATTGTGTATTTTCTTTGACAAAATATCTATTCAAATCTTTGGTCATTTTTTAATCAGGTAGTTTTTCTTTGCATTTTATTGCATTGTTAAAATCCTTAGTATATATTCTTGATACTAACACATATGAGATATATGGTTTGAAAGTTTTTTTCTCCCATTCTGTAGGTTGTAATTTTAATTTATTGATAATTTCCTTTGATGTACTAAAGTTTTCAGATTTAATACAATAAATTTTATCTATTTTTAACTTTTGCATTTCATGCTTTTAGTATCATAACTATGCCAGGTCATGAGGATTTTCCCCAATGTTATCAATTAATATTTTTACACTTTTTACACTTAGGTTTAAGATCTTGATCCATTTTGAGTTTATTTTTATATATGAAGTCAGGGTCTAATTTCATTCTTCTGCTAGTGGATATCCAGTTTTTACAAGATCATTTAATGAAAACACAATTCTTTCCTTACTACTTGTACTTAGCACACTTGTCAAAAGTCAGTTAGCAGATGTCATTCCCTTGGTGATATAAGATATCTTCTGTAAAAGTCTCCCATCAGAATTAACTAATAAAAAGACAAACCCTACATACTTGGAACTCCGGAGGATAATAAAGACTGGAGGAGGAATCCACAAATGCTTAATTAAATAAAAAGAAAAAAGATCTCCAAGATCAGGTAGGAGATTTCCATTCAAGCCCTGTAGTCCAAACACATCAGTCTCGCAAGGTCTCAAGCAGTGTGGGAGAGATGTAAAGGCAGCATGGGCCAGGTCCCTCATGACATGGATGCAGACTAATTAGCCACTCACAGCAGCAAGTTAGAACCCCATACATATCCAGGCACAGGTACACAAGTCCTCAGAAACCCAGGGCAGAACAGAAGCATCCAAGGAGTGCAATATAAAAAGGTCACCCAAGGAAAAAAAAGAGAGAGAAAGAGTCCACAACAGAAATGTTGGCAAGAGGTACACACACTCAGTCAATCTTAGGTGGCTGGTCTGCCTAAACACAAAATGAGCTTTGCTAGATTAGGACCGTTTTGTTCCCTGGGGCAGGATATCTGAATGAGTAAGAAACTGGGTGGTAGAAAAGCCTCACAAAAAAAGAGAAAGGGGACTGAAATGCTATAAGACAGCATGCCAGAACTGAAAAATATAAGGAAAATGTGTGGAATAGAATTTAAAGAAATCATAGGAGCTGGGGAGAAAATTTTGCACAAAACCAAACAGAATAGATTGAGGTTCCCAAAGAAGGAAGAGAGGAAGGAAACCTTTCTCCTGGACATGAAGCAATTACATGAGAAAGAGCAATCTTAAAACTGACCACATATACCATATATCCAGGGCAAGAATCAATTGAAAAAATTTGAAGACATTTAAACAGTTGAAAATGGGCTACTCTAAATGTAAAGAAGAAACTGGACAAGTGTCAGAGAAGAGCATTAACACAAAGACAATCTATTAAAAAATAACCCTAGACAAGAGGGAGAAACTGATCTTCAGAGTTAAGACACCAAAACAATCAGATGCTGAGACATCAGCAAAAAAAATCACAAGCCATACTAAGAAACAGGACAATATGGCTCAGTCAAGGCAACAAATTAAAACTTTAGAGGAAAACAGAATTTAGAAAAAATATCCTAAATAAATACAAAGAGATGAAGGAAAATATGACTGAAAAGATACAGAATATTGGGAAGAAACATCTTGAGCATAAAGAAGAATTTAAAAGTTTAAAAAGGAACATAACTTCAAAGGAGTTTGTCAAAAAAGTGAAAACTCAGCCTACTCAATGGGAGAAACTAGTTGGTATCCACTTATCTGATAATGGCCTAATATCCATCATGTATAAAGAAACTCTTCATCTTGAAAATATAAACACAAAACCCTTTTTAAAAATGGGCAAGAGACTTGAATAAACACTTTTCCAAAGAGGAAATACAAATGACTAAAAAGCACATGAAAAGATGCTCACCATCACTAGGTATTAAGGAAATGCAAATCAAAACTACAATGAGATATCAATTTACACCTGTTAGACTGATGGCTATTAAAAAACAACAGGGAACTATAAGTGTTGGAGAGGATGCCATATAATCCAGCAATCCCACTGCTGGGTTTATACCTGAAATAATTGAAAACAAAGGCAAACACAGATATTTGCACACCTATGCTTGTAGTGACATTATTCACTATTGCCAAAATTTGGAAGTAAGTCATGTGTCCATAAACAGATGAATGGATAAGCAAAATGTGGTATATACATACAATGGAATATTACTCAGGGATAAGAAAAAAATGAAGTATTGACATACGCAACAAAATGAATGAATCTTGAAGACCTTATGTGGAGTGAAGTAAGCCAATCCTAAGGGCCAAATATTGTATGGCCTCACTGATATGACCTAAGCCTATTTAGAATATTCACAGAGCTAGAGTCTGGAAGATAGGTTATCTGGAGACAGGAAGGTAGTAGAATGTGGTGAGCTGATGCTCAATATGGGCAAAATCCTTGATTAGGTGGAAGCGGGTGATTAGGCAGTAGAAGGAGGTAATGATGGTGCAGAGGCATGAGTGGGGTAAACGATGATGGAATGTGAGGGTGAGCAGGGCAGGGGGTTTGGGATGGAATATGCATGGAACTGAGGGGAGGACTGGAGGAAGGAACAGGTAAACTCTGGGGATTTATGAGTATGTGGTTGAAACTACAGGGGAGGGTCACTGTTACAGGGATTGCTGGGTGGGGGTATGGGAGAAGGGTCAACCTGGGGTATGGTTCTATGGAATGTGAATGTGTTCATCTTGGCATAGGGTGTTGTCTCAGTGGGTGGAGACCCATAGAATAAACAAGAAAATACCCAACTCTGATACTGCAGAGTCCTGCTATGTTCTCAATTAGAGGCACAAGAATATCTTGAGTATATAGGCAGCATCCAATAAAAGAAAACAGACCTGTATGTCAAGTTATCAATATTAATGTGAGTAACTATGTACCATTTTCTGCAAAAATCGCAACTTAGTGTTTGCCATTGGTTCTGAGGGGAGGAAGAGGGAGGAATGGGTGTAACATGCGGCATCATTGGGGCATTGTAGTTAATCTGTGTGATCTTGAATTGATGGATAAAGGCCATTATATATTTTGTCAGAACCTATAAAAATATACAGTGCAAAAAGGTAAACCATAATATAAACTACTGAGTATGTTTAGTAGCAATGCTTCAATATTTATTCATCAATTGTAGCAAATGTACCAAACTCATGTAGGTTATTATTGGTAGGGGAGAATGGAGGGGAGGGAATGGGATGTATGGTAATCCCCTGTACTTTTTATGTGACTTTTCTGTAAACTAAAGCTTCTCAGAAAATAAAGTGGAAAACAATAAGACACAATAGGGGACATACAGAAGAAATTGTCAATATATATAAAAGGTAACAGATCTCATAGTGATGACAGGCACAATGCAAGTTTTTTTTTTTAATTTAATTCTAATTTTTTGCATATTATTTTTTAATTTTATAAGTTATTTTTTCTTGGCCCTGTTTGGGTGGAGGATTTGGGTTGCAGATTGGTTGCAGCTGTGGTAGGGGAGCATCACTGGTCCAGGGTGTCAGTGGTGGGGGATTTGTGGATAGTGGTACACCTGGGGCATGCCTCTAAGGAGTGTGAGTGGGTTCATGTGGACATATGGTGTTGTCTTGGTGGGTGGTGACCAGAGAATAACCGATGGAATATTGAACTCCCATCATGGTGAATGCTGCTACATTCTCCCATAGAATGGTGAGAATATCTGGAGTAATTGGGCAGTATCCTTCAAGGGAGGGCAGCCCTTGGTAATGATGATTGTAAAATAAAAACTTGGCCTAGTAATATATATTGCCTAAGAGTTACCTCCTGAGAGCCTCCTTGTTGCCCAAATGTGGCCCGTCTGCCAAATCCAAGAGAGAAAGAGGCCAATAGCCACCATTTTAACACTGCCCCTGGCAAGAGGGGAAGTGGGGCTGACTGAAAATCAAAGTGAAGGGAGGGAACAGCTTCTTTCCCCTAAGATCAGATTGCAGTTCTAGCCTAGGCTCCAGCCCCACTTCCTTTATGGGAGAAGCTGGGGAGAACTGCACCAGTTTCTCCAGGTTACTGCAGGTGATTTCAGCTGGCACAGAATGAATATTCAGAAACCCTGGGCTCCACCCCTGCACCTCAATAGGATAGAACAGGAGCTGTGTTTCTTCAGCCTCTCTGGGCAACAAGAGGCATTTACAGTCTAATGAACTGTTAGTTGAGTATGTTAGATTCCATCTCCACCTCTCCACTCTTATTTGTTTCCTCAGCCTCTCAAGGCAACCGTAGGTGCTTTGGGCTTTAACAAACAACTGTTGGGCACTTACGGCTCCACTCCCACCCCAGATAGGACAAGAGAGGGACTGTATTTCCCTAACCTCTCTGGGTAACTGCAGGTGCTTTCAACCCACACAGACTGAATAGTTGGACACCTGTAATTCCATCCTTCCCCAAATTGGATCAGAGGGGAGCTGTGTTTCTTCATCATTTCTGGGCAAGGGCAGGTACTTTTGGTCTGCATGGCATGGACTGGTGGACACCTATGGATCCACCCCCACCCTGAAATAAGATAGGAGGGACTGGTGTTTCCTCAGCCTTACCAGGCAACAGCAGGTACTTTTGACTTACAGGGAACTGCTGGGTGCCTGTGGATCCACCCACACGACCCAATAGGGCAGGAGGAGACTGGTGTTTTCATCAGCCTCTCCAGGCAAAGGCAGGCATTTTCAGTCTATATACACTGAACTGTTGGGCATCAGTGGTTCTGTTCCCACCCCCTAAAAGTCAGAAGTGAAAGTTCTCCCTCAGCCTCTCAGGGCACCTGCAGGTGCTTCTACCATATGGATTAGATTGTTGTGGACTCCAGAGGATCCATCCCCATCTCTGTTGGGGGGCAGGTTCTACATCAGTCTACCTGGGCAACTGTGATCAGTTTTCACCCACATGCCATAGATTGCCAGCCAAACATGCTGATCCATTCCTGTCACACTTGCAAAGCTTCATGAGTCTCTCTGGGAAATGACAGATGGTGTTGGCCTGCAAGACTTGGATTATTAAACACAATTGTGGCTCTGTCTCTACCATTGGCAGAGGAGAAAGTTGGGGGAAGCTTCATTAGTTCCTGTGGCAATGCAGGCAGTTTCAGCCTCCACAGCTTACAGCACCATCTATACCCTCGGCTCCTACTATACAACTAACAAGGAAGAAAGGATAAGAAAGTCCTAAACTAAAGTGAGAAAGTGTACCCAGAATAAGAACATCTAACAAGCCAGATGCCAAGATACCAACAAAAAATTGCAATCCATACCAAGAAACAGGAAGCTGTGGCCCAGTTAAAAGGACAAGAAAGGCCTCCAGATGATATAAAGGAGTTAGGAAAACTAATGATAGATACTCAAACAAATCTCCTTAATAAATTCAATGAGATGGCAAAAGAGATTAAGGATATTAAGAAGACACTGGTAAAGCACAAACAATTTGAAAGTACACAGAGAAAAATAGCAGAAATTTTGGGAATGAAAGTCACAATAAATGATATTAAAAATACACATTGCAGATTTGAGGATGTAAAAGAATGGATCAGTGAGCTTGAAACATGGTCCTTAAAAGCAAACATTCAAAAGACAAGATGAAGAAAAGAATGGGAAAAATTGAACAAGGTTTCAGGGAACAAAATGATGGCAAGAGTCATGATGTGCCAGAAGGGGAAGAGAAGGGAAAGTGGCAGGAGGAATAGTTGAAGAAATAATGGATGAAAATTTCCCAACCATATTGAAAGACATAGATATCCATGTCCAAGAAGCACAATGTACTCTCATTTGATTAAACCTAAACAGACCATCTCCAAAACACATAGTAATCAGAATGTCAAATGCCAAAGACAAAGAGAAATCTGAGAGTATCAAGACAAAAATGATGCATTACATATAAGGGATACCCAATAAGAGTATGTGTTGATTTCTCATTATCAACCATGGAGACAAGAACACAGTGATATGACATATTTAAGACACTGCAAGAGAAAAACTTCCAGCCAGGAATCTTATATCTAGCAAGACTTTTTTTTCAAAAATGAGGGCAAATTTAAAATATTCACAGTTAAACAGAAACTAAGTGCGTTTATAAGAAAGATACTGGCTTTGTAGGAAAAACTAAAGAGAGTGCTACAGCCTGAAAGAAAGGACATGAGAGAGAGGCTTGTAAGAGAGTCTAGAAATAGAGATTGTATCAGTAAAAGTAACTAGAATGTCAAAAGATAGATGAAAATAACATATGACAGATAAGACCTAAAGGTCAAAATAGGTGAAACAAGAACTGCCTTTACAGTAATAACATTGAATGTTAATGAATTAAACTCCCCTCCCCTTTGATTCCCCTTTGATTGGGGAATCAAAGGACACAGACTGAAGGAACTGATAAGAAAATATGAGGCATCTATATGCTGTCTACAAGAGACTCACCTTAGACACAAGGATACCAATAGATAGAAAGTGAAAGGCTGGAAAGAGATATTCCATTCATGCAGCAACCAAAAAATAGCTGGAGTAGCTATACTTATATCAAATAAAATAGACTCTAATGCAAAAATTTTATTAACGACAAGGAAGGATATTATATATTAATAAAAGTGGCAATTCACCAGAAAGAAATAACAACCATAAATATATATGCACCTAACCAGGATGTCCCAAGATACATGAGGGAAACACTGGCAAAACATAAGGGAGACACAGATATCTCTCCAATAATAGTTGGAGACTTCAATACAGCACTCTCAGAATTGGATAGAACATGGGGGCAGAGGATTAATAAAGAAACAGAAAACTTGCATAATATGATAAATAGATTAAACCTAATAGACATATAAAGAACATTGCACCCCAAAACAGCAGGACACAAACTTTTCAAGTGCTCATTGATCTTTCTCCAAGATAGACCATATTTTGGTCACAATGTAGATCTTAATAAATTCAACAAGATTAATAATATACAAAGGACTTTCTCTAATCCTAAGAGATAACATTGAAAATCAACAAGATCCAAAGGTTCTCCAAAAATGAAGCCATTAAAATAGCCAAATACAATTAATAGGAAAATGAAACAATAATAGGTTTAAATATAAGAAGTAAAATACATAAAATTTTTTTAAAAAACTAAAAATAAAATAAAACTAAAAGATTAGGATATTAAAAATTAATGGATATTATTTTTAAAATTTTTTGACATTTTGCTTTTCATCACAGTAATATTGGGGGCCCTGTGTGTACAGTGGCACTTTCTTCCATTTATGCCCCAGTGTCTTACTATTTTTCATTTCGTTTTCAAAGAAGTTCTAGGTCACAGTAAAGTCACATATACCCCACATCCTCCCCTTTTCCTCCTTCCCATATTAACACCATTTTATATGTGGATTCTATCTTTGTTATAACTGATACACAAATACTGAAATATAGCTACTAAACATGGCCAATGGTTTACATTATGGTTTACAGTTTAGATCATACACTTTTATAAATTTTGATGATATTTAACATGACCTGTGTTCATCATTTCAAGATCATGTAGAAACTTCCATTGCTCACTAAACATCCCCTGTTCAATCTATTCTATTCCTCACTCCCTCCTCCCTTGGGGCCCATGGAACCCCCGGCCTTCTCTCCCTGGATGACAAGATTCATAGTTACTTGCAACATCACCGAGGTCTTGAAAACTGCTTTGTCCACCCCTATTAGGAAACACCCAAGCTATCAAGAGACTCCCACCTCCCTGTGTGTGAACAAATCAGTGCCCCTAGACTGGGAGTCCAACTCTTTCCTGCTCATTATGTGGGTCTCCACCCACTGACACAAGACAATAGGACAAAATGATCACTCGCACACTCCCTAGAAGCCTGCTCAAGGTGTGCCCTGTCCTGAATGCCCCCCTGCATCCAACACCCTAAACCAGTAACCCTTCCTTGTCTTATAGCCATAAGAGCATTCCCATATTTGTACTTTCAAACACATACTCACCAATCCCCAGTGTTCACCTGGTCCCTCTTCCAACTCTCCTCCCAGTTCCCTGGAACTTCCAACCTACCCTCCTCATTCTACCCACCTGTCAAACCTGCACCACCCAACCCAATAATATCACTACCCACCTGTCATATCCCTTCAATGCACAACTACATACTATCACTTTACTAGAGATTATGTACATATGGGTATTGGTTCATGACCATCTTGTCCTTTTCTATTTCCTGTAAACTTATCTTCCAGACAATAGCTTTTTGAGCCTGCTCAATTTGCTTAATTCATATCAGTGAGGTTATGTACTGTTCATCCTTTAATGTCTGGCTTGCGTCACTCAACATAAGGTCCTCAAGATTTATCCATGTTATGCCATGTGTTAGAACTGTATTCCTTCTTACAGCAGAGTACTAGTCCATTGTATGTATGTACCACATTTTGTTTATCCATTCATCTGTTGATGGGCATTTGGGTTGATTCCAATGTTTGGCAATAGTGAATAATGCTGCTATGAACATTGGTGTGCATGTATCTGTTAATGCTTTCAATTCTTCTGGGTATAAACCCAGCAGTGAAATTGCTGGATCATATGGAAGTTCTGTAGTTAGCAATTCTATGGTTAGTTTTTTGAGGAACTGCCAAACTGTACTCCACAATGGCTGGACCATTCTAAATTCCCACCACAAGTGGATGAGGGTTCCCATTCCTCCACATCCTCTCCAACACTTATAGTCCTCTGTTTTTTTAATAACCACCAGTCAAAATGGGTTAATATGGTAACTCACTGTAGTTTTGATTTGCATTTCCCTAATAGCTAGTGATGTTGAGCATCTTTTCAGGTGCTTTTAGCCATTTGTATTTCTTCCTTGGAGAAGTGTCTTTTCAAATTACTTGCCCATTTTTTAAGTGGGTTATTTCTCTATTTATTTCTTCACATATGCTGAATATTAGGCTCCTATCAGATATATGATTGCAAAATATTTTCTCCCATTAGATAAGCTGTCTTTTTAATTTCTTGATCACGTCCTTTGAGGTGCAAAAGTTTTTAATTTTGAGGAGATCCCATTTATCTATTTTTTCTTTCACTGCTTGTGCTTTAGGTGTGAAGTTCATGAAAGCGTTTCCTCTTACAAGGTCCTGTAGCTGCTTCCCTACATTATCTTCCAAGGTCTTTAAGGTCCTGGCTCTTATATTTAGATCTTTGATTCATCTTGAGTTGCTTTTTGTATAAGGTGTGAGATGGTGTTTCTCTCTCATTCTTTTTGTTATGGATATCTGGTTCTCCAATCACCACTTGTTGAAGAAGTCATTCTCTCCCAGTTGAGTGGGCTTGGTGGCCTTGTAGAATATTAGATGACTGTATATGTGAGGATCTATGTCAGAACTCTCAATTCAGTTCCGTTGATCAGTACGTCTATCCTTGTGCCAACACCATGCAGTTTTGACCACTGTAGCTTTGTAGCATGTTTTAAAATCAGATACTGTGATTCCTCCAATTACATTTTTCTTTTTCAATATGTCTTTGGCTATTCAGGGCCTCTTACCATCCCAAATAAATTTTTTAGTTAGTTTTTCCAATTCATTAAAAAATGCTTTGTTGATTTTTATTAGGATTGCATTAAACCTGTGGATTAGTTTCTGTAGGATAGACATCTTAATGATGTTTAGTCTTCCTGTCCATGAACAGGGAATATTCTTCCATTACTTTAAGTCTTCTTTGATTTCCTTTAACACCATTGTGTAGTTTCTGTGTATAAGTCCTTTACACCTTTAGTTAAATTCATTCCTAGGTATTTGATTCTTTTAGTTACTATTGTAAATCATATTTTTCCCCTTGATTTCCTCCTTAGATTGCTCATTATTAGTGTACAGAAATGATATTGATTTTTGAGCATTGGTCTTATAGCCTGAGACTTTACTGAACTCATTTATAAGTTCTAGAAGCTTTTATGTAGATTTCTCAGGACTTTCTATGTATAGGATTGGGTCATTTGCAAATAGTGAAATTTTTACTTCTTCCATTCTAATTTAGATGCCTTTTATATCTTTTTCTTGCTTCAGTGCTTGAGCAAGTACTTCTAAGACAATGATATATAGGAGCAGTGATAGTGGGCATCCTTGTCTTGTTCCTGATCTTAGAGGGAAAGTTTTTAGGGGTTCACCATTAAAGATGAAGTTAGCTGTGGGTTTTTCATATATACCCTTTGTCATGTTGTAGCAGTTTGGCAATTTGATACAGTTATGAACTCCAAAAATAGATATTTATGCTTGTAACTGGTCTGTTCATCTGGGCATGACTAAGTTATAATCAAGCATTCCAATGGGCCATGTCAGTAGGATGTTGAGCCCCGCCCCTTGGTGCATGCACTCTCAAAGATAAAAGATATGGCAAAGGACAGAGTTGGAGTATTTGAGTCAGAGTTCTGATGTGGAGACTTGAGCTGGGGCCCCAGGAAGCAAGCATACAGAGGAGCTTGGTCATGAGGAAGGAGAGAAGGCTCCAGAAAAAGAGATGAGCTACTTCTTGATAGTCTACAGCTGGCCTTGTGGAGTGAAGCAAACTGAGAAAATTTGATAACAAGGAAGTGCTTTTGCCATTACCAAAATGTTGGAATGGTTTTATAAATGGGTAAGGGGTATTTTTTGGAGGAATTTTGAAATGCTTAATGGAAAAGGCCTAGATCACATTGAAGAGACAATATGGATGCTAAAGAGACTTTTTATGATGCCTTAGAAGTAAATGATGAAACTGTTATTGCAAACTGGAGGAAAGGTGATCCATGTTTTAAAGTTGCAGAGAAATTAGATAATTAACTCCTGGTGTTATATGGAAGACACAATTTGAAAATGGTGAACCTGAGAATTTGGCCGAAAAACTTTCCAAGGTAAACTCAGAGAATGCAGCTTGGCTTCTCCTTGCAGCTTACAGCAAAATGCTAGATGAGTGGGATAAGCTCAGGACTGTATTTTTGGGCACAAAGAAAAAAGGAACTGATTCTGGAATTTTCAAGCCTCTGGAAATCAAGCTCCCAGATGATAGTGCCTCATTTGAAAACTTAACTAAACTTGCAAACTGTAAATCAGGATTGAAGACGCAGTTATCTCAGAAAGACTTATGGAAAGTCGTATTGTCTGATGGCTTGGACCCCTGCTTCTTGCATGCTAAACCAACAAGGTTTTTTTGAGAGCACTGCATGAACAAAACCACTGTTAGCTTGGACTAAAAGGGAAATGGAAAGGAAAGATTGAAGGAGAAACAGCTTTAAGAAGAAAACCATGGAAGCTGATATCTGGATTTAAGACATCACCTTGGGTCAAGAGAGGAGCCCCACCCTTGTGGACAGAGAGGGTGAGTTTGCCCCAGCAGTTGAAAATGGTGGATGTTCCCACCCGATGTTCTGGGAGAATTTTCCACCCCAGGGTACAGAGAGGGTGGAGTACATTACTCAAGGATTAGAGTGGTTAAGGTCAGCATCCTATATGTCTGAGAAGAGTGACCCTGTCCCCCACGGATTAAGGAAGGCCAGGTGGTCAACTCATTTCTCTGAAAGGGTTGAGCCTGTATACCAAAGTTTAGGGGGAATATTTTCTTCACATCACTGTACTAGGGGAGCTAAGACTCTAACCCAAAGTTTGGGTAAGTTGTGTCAATCACCCCAACACTCTTGAACGCTGACTTCTAGAGCTTCGTTGACACCCAGAATCTTGATGAAGGTGGAACCAAGGAAATGGCCATTGGGCAAGCCTGTGGAAAGGGTAGGTCCCCATATGAGCCCAAGGAGAAGAAACCATTGTCTTAAGAATGACTCTCTGACTTTGCAATCGAATGCAGGATGCCCTGCAGGTTTACTGAACTGTGGAGAACCCATGACTCATGTTTCCCTCCCAATTTCTCCATATGATAATGAAAATGTTTATCCTATGTCTTTCCACTTGTGTATTAGAAGCAGATAAATGGTTTTGTAAGTTACAGAGATCTTCAGTAGACAGGACTTTGCCTCAAGATGAACTGTATTTCTTTAAACTGATTATGATATGATTTTGTACTTGCATGGTTACTTATTTAAGGTTTTCTGAATATTGTAATGTATTTTCAGAATTCAGAGGGTGGAGTGTAGAGGTTTGGCAGTTTGATATAGTAATGAATTCCAAAAATAGATATTGGATTATGCCTGTAAACTGGTCTGTTCATCTGGGCATGATTAAGTTATGATTAGGGATTTGAATAGGCCACGTCAGTAGGTTGCTGAGCTGCAACCCTTGGTGGGTGGGATCTCAAAGATAAAAGACATGGCAAAAGACAGAGTTAGGTTTTTTTTTTTTAATGGTATATTTATTTTTATTTTTTTAAATAATTTAAAAAAATTTTTAAACTTAGCTTACATAAATGTTACACAAAAATTATAGGGATTCCCATGTTCCCCACCTCCCACAACCTCCCAAATAAACATTCTTCGTTAGTGTGGCACATCACCTGCAATGGATAAACACATCCTGGGGCTTTGCCATTAAGCATGGACCATAGTTAACATTGTAGAAAACACTCTCACCCACACAATTCTGTATGTTATATGATGATATAAAATGGCCTATATCTGTCATTGCAGTGTCATTCAGTACAGTTCCCAAGTCCTGAAAAAGCTCCTGTATTACAACTGCTTTTCTGTCTTCCTGCACCGAGAACATCCAGTGGCCACTGGCTCCACATTCATGTTGTAATTTCTTCCATTACTTGAATCACAACATATCTATAGTAGAATACCAGTAAGTCCACTTTAGTCCATAGCTCTTCCCCCAATCCCAAGGAGTCTGGGATGGTGAAGTCTACTCCACCTCTAATTGAGAAGGGGCTTATATTCCACAGATAAGATGGATGGGATTATCCTGCCTGCAGCTGCAGACTCTCCATTCCATGGGATAGCCATTGTCCATCATCATCTCCCTGCCAGGTGTCCTGGGTGAGTCCATTGAGCAGTAGAGTAGGAGTTGCAGCTCCACCGAGTTTCTGGTCCCAGCTGGCTCATGGGAAGCCCAAAGACTCCAGTCTCTGGATGTACACCTACAAACTCCAGCACCACCTATATGTTTGAATAGAAGGGACAGATGAACCATGTTCAGGGAAGACATATTTGAGTGGGAGTTGGGGTTTTTGATGTTGAAGTTCTGATGAGGAAGGAGAGAAGGCCCTAGGAAAAGAGATGAGCTGTTCATCTGACAGTCCACACCTGGCCTTGAGGAGAGAGGTAAAGCCTAGTGAGCCTCATAATTTACAACTGACTATGTGGAGGAAACTGAAGAGCTGAGCTCAGATAGAAATGGAGCCCCGGGAAGAGAGGAACCCAAGAAGCCTGAACCCTGGCAAATGTTGGCAGCTATCTTGCTCCAACACACGGCAACAGACTTTGGTGAAGGAAGAAAGTTATGCTTTATGGCTCGGTATCTCTAAGATTCTAACCCAAATAAATACCCTTTATAAAGACCAACAGATTTCTGGTATTTTGCATCAGCACCCCTTTGGCTGACTAATAAACATGTTCAGAAACTTTCCTTCTATTCCTGTCTTTTGCAGTGTTTTTATCAGGAAAGAGTGCTGTATTTTGTTGAATACTTTTTCTACATCTATAGAGATAATCATATGGTTTTTTTGATTAAAATCTGTTTATGTGGTGTATTACATTGATTGATTTTCTTATGTTGAACCACTCTTGCATACCTGGGATAAAATCCATTTGGTCATGGTGTACAATTTGTATACTATGATGATACTCTTTATTTCTGAGGGGTCAGGGGTGATATCCCCTTTCTCATTTCTTATTTTTGTATTTGCATGTGCTCCCTCTTTTTCTTTCTTAGTCTGCCTAAGGGTTTGTCAATTTTTTTGATCTTCTTGAAGAACCAGATTTTGGTTTTGTTTATTTTTTCTAGTGCTTTCTTATTTTCTGTTTCATTCAGTTCTGCTCTAGTCCTTGTTATTTCCTTCTTTCTACTTCCTTTTGGGTTTGTTGTTGTTTTTCCAACTCCTTAGTATGCAGTGAGGTCATCAATTTTAGCTCTTTCTTCTTTTTTGATATATGCATTTATGGCTATGAATTTCCCTGTCAGGACAGCTTTGGCTGCATACCATAGGTTTTGATATGTTGTGTTGTCATTTTCATTCATTTCAAGGTAGTTACTGATTTCTTCTGAAATTTCCTCCTTGACCCACTGTTTGTCTAAGAGAGTGTTGTTTAACTTCCATATCTTTATGCCTAATCAGGTTCTCTGGCCCTTAGTGATTTCCATTTTCATTCCATTGTGGTCAGAGAAATTACTTTGTATAATCTCAATCTTTCTGAATTCATTGAGAGTTGTTCTGTGGCCTAGTATGTGGTCTATCTTGGAGTATGATCCATGTGCACTCGAGAAGAATGTATATCCCACTGGATTTGGGTGTAGCATTCTGCATATATCTATTAGGTCCAGATCCTCCAATATCTTATTCAGAGTCTTTGTTTCTTTACTGATTCTCTGTCAAGATGTTCGGTGTAATGATGATAATGGTATATTAAAGTCACCATTATAATTGTAGAGGAATTTGTATCTCCACTTGGTCTTTCCAGTGTGTGCCTTATGTATTTTGAGGCACTCTGATTAGGTGTATAAATGTTTATAATTGTTCTTTCTTCTTGAAAGATTACCCATTTTACTAATATATACTGTGTGTCTTTGTCTTTTAAAATAGTTTTGCATTTAAAGTCTATTTTGTCTGATATTAGTATAGTTACTCCCGCACTTTTTTGGTTGTTGTTTGCTTGTAAAATTGTTTTCCAGCCATTCCCTTTCAGCCTCCTTGAATCCCTGGGTCTAATGTGGGTTTCTTGTAGACAACATATAGATGGGCCATATTTCCTTATCCATTCTGCCAATCTGTGTCTCTTGACTGGTGAGTTTAATCCATTAACATTCAGTGTTATTACTCTCAAAGAATTTCTTACATCAGCCATTTTTTCTTTGGGTTTATGTATGTTTTACATTGTGTTTATTTCTCTTTTTGTCTTTTTAGTTGTTCTCACACTGTCCTCCAATTCTCTCTCTCTCCTTTTTTTTCCTTTCAACCTGCAGAACTCCCTTTAGTATTTCTTGAAGGGCAGGTTTCTTATTGGTATACTCTCTTAATTTCTGTTTATCCGTGAATATTTTGAACTCTCCATCATTTTTGAATGCCAGCTTTGCTGGATAGAGAATTCTTGGCTGGAAATTTTTTCTTTTATTACCTTAACTATGTTATGCCACTGCCTTCTTGCCTCCATGATTTCAGATGAGAAATTGGCATTTAATCATTTGAGCTTCCCTTGTATGT
Source organism: Cabassous unicinctus (assembly GCA_029593785.1). Taxonomy (NCBI): domain Eukaryota; kingdom Metazoa; phylum Chordata; class Mammalia; order Cingulata; family Chlamyphoridae; genus Cabassous; species Cabassous unicinctus. The sequence continues at coordinate 17,080 of JAQZBX010054563.1, forward strand.
GATGGTTCACTTTTCTCTTGCTGCTTTCAGCATTTTCTGTTTGTCTTGAGCATTGGACAATTTGACAAGTATATGTCTTGGAATAGGCCTGATGAGATTTATACTGTTTGGGGTGTGCTATGCTTTCTGGACATGTACCCCCATCTCCCTCAATAGGATTGGGAAGTTTTCAGCCATTATCTCCTCCAGCACTCCTTCTATACCCTTTCCCTTCCCTTCTCCCGTTGGGATGCCTATAATGTGTATGTTTGTGCATTTTGTGTTCTTATTCAAATCCCTAAGTCTCTGCTGGGTTTTTTCTATCTTTCTATCTATCTGTCCTACTATCTGTTGATTTCAAATGTACAGTCTTCCACATCAATAATTCTTTCCTCTTCCTATTCAAAT
>JAQZBX010054564.1:0-18622 GCA_029593785.1 Cabassous unicinctus
TGAATAGAACCCATTTGAATAGGTTTGGAATTTTTTTTCTTTTTTGTTTTTACCATGAATGCCTGACTGTGCTCAGTTGTCAGCCTGTGTGCATGTAAAACTGGCCAGTCCATGCAGTGTATTAATCATTAGCAAATGGAACTTTAAGGAATCCAGGAAGTGCTTCCTTATCATTAAGCGACTACAAGAATTTATATTGTAAAACGGATGTGTAGCTTGATATTAAGGGGACAGGACTACTAACCAATTCATACAGATTTTTTGTGTGTGAGTGGACAGAAGGTACTTTTGACATTCAGTTTTTCTATACAGAAACAGAATAGATAAATGAACTTTTATTTTGCAAGAGGTAAAGTAAAAGATCCAATTTGATTCTTCTAGAGAGGAAAATAAAGTCAAATAGCTCTGTAATAACCTCTGTGAGGTTAATAATAACCACCTTACTGATTTGTTGCATATATTGGAAACAATATGAAGTACTTCACACAGATTAGGTACCCTAAATCGCAGACACTATTTTCAACAATTAACAAAACTTATAAACAGACCATGTTTCTCCTAGTATTGGTGTGAAAATAGTATGTGATCACATCCCATTTTAGATTCCCATCTCTCTTGAGGTAAACCAATAATCAAAACAGAAATGACATCCCAAATATCCTGCACTCAAAAATCAATTTTGATAACTTTAATTCTTCCTCATTATAAAAGACTACAGTCCAAGCACACCCTCATTTCCTTGCAAAGGCACAGCAGTTTTCTAACAAATTGTGCCTGAGCGCTCTCTTCACATCTTTGTTTTTCAGGGTGTAAATCAGTGGATTCAGCATCGGGGTGACTACAGTGTAGAAGAGAGCTATAAACTTGCCCTGCTCATGAGAATTGCTCTTGGCTGGCTGGAGGTACACGAAGATGATGCTCCCATAAAACAGGGAAACAACTGCCAAGTGGGAAGAGCAGGTGTTGAATGCCTTTCTCTGCCCTTCAGCTAACCTGATCTTCAACACAGCCTGGGCAATATGGCCATATGATATTAAGATGAGAACCAGAAGCAAGACAACAAAGATAAAGCTTGCCAGGTACATCTCCACCTGTACCTGGCAAGTGTACAGGTCCATTGAGGCTGGTGCCACACAAGCCAGCTGCATGAGGGGCATCTCACAAAAGAAATGGTCGATACAATTGTTCCCACACAGTGGTAGCAGCATGGTGAGTGTTGAGCCCACCATGCTAGTGGCCAGACCCCTGAGCCAGGAGGCAAAAGCCAGGCCAAGGCCAAGCTGTGGGTGCATGATGACAGTGTAGTGCAACGGCCTACAGATGGCGGAGTAGCAGTCATAAAGCATGACGGCCAAGAGGGCACACTCAGTGGTGCCCAGCGAATGGGAGATATAGAACTGAACCACACACCCTCCATAGCTTATGCTTTTCTCTGATCCCCAGAGTTTCACCAGAAGTTGAGGGACAATGGACAATACTTGTGGTGAAGCTAATGTCCAGGAAGGAGAGGTTAATAAGAAAGAAGTACATAGGAGTATGGAGGTGCACATCCATGCAGGAGACCAGAATGATGATGCCATTTCCCACAACAAACACCACATAAAATATTGAGACAGCTACAAAGAGGACGGGTTCTAATGATGGTTATGCAGAGAAGCCCAGGAGTATGAAGACTTCTGGAGAACTTGCATTGACTATTCTCTTCATAATACACAGCTGAGGGTGGGACAAAAGGACTACCTGTCGGGGAGGAGAACAGAGGATAGGAGAAATGATTACATCACTTAGCAAACATAAAAAATAATTGTACACCTGTTGCTGTTGAACACTTCCAACCAACCTAACCCCTGCTGTGGAAGGTGCTTCCTTTGTTTCAAGGCCAATTTGTAATGCATGTTGAAAGACCTGGAAATATGAATAGTCCAGAGAAGAATAATAGGACATTCACAAAAAGTTCTTCGAGCTGATATTTTTATTGAAATATTACTTTACTACTTGTAATACCAACATATGGACTTTATCTAAATGTTTAATGATGAGGATTTAACTTGGTAGAGGGTAGTATTTTATGTGATAAACCACTGAGCAGGGATTCAAATTGTGTTCTTCCCTCTCTGATACCTGTTACTGGCCATCTGGTGTTCCCCTTGACATTTCTCTTTCTTATCCATCTCACAATCATCAGCAAATTTTTGCTTTATTCTTAAATATCTCCAGATTCTAACCACTTTTCTCTACCTCTATTGCTACCACACTCATTTATCAACTGAATTATGGATCTCCCTGCTTCCCCCTTGTTCCCCTTTGAATTATTCTCAACATAGCAACAACGGAATTACCTCCAGACATAATATGATCATATTACTGCTGATGAACACCCATCATTGTCATGCTACAAGAATTTGCATGTACTATTTCCCATATTTGCAGTGCTTTTCTCCAAGATATCTGCATGGCTCACTTCCTTACCTCTGCCAGACTGTTTTTTGTTTTATTATTCTTTCCAAAAATCTCTGCATTGAGGTCCTCCTTCACTGTGTCATTTAATATTGAAAATCTTCTCAGCTCCATTCTCTCCTTTTCCTGCCTTTTTTACAGGACTTCTCACCATTTAACAGATATACTATTCTCACTTATCATGTTTCTTACCTGTCTCACCCAACTAGTGTATAAGTTCCATGGAGTCATAGCTTTCTCTCTGTTTTGTTTCCTTCTGGGTTCCCATTCTTAGCACAGTGTCTAATTCACAGCAGACCCTTAATCAGTATTCACGCATTATGAAGCAAGTCATTGGAATGGCATGTGGTCATGGTCAAGGCAGGACTAGAGTAAAATGGGAGCCTAGTTAAAGGACATCCAGCTCAACTTTGCATTACAGTTGTCAGGCATGGATTCTTGAAACTGCCTAAGGCATGCAGAAGTGACCCAGACTATCTCCTGTGGTTATTTTATTTATTTATTTATTTATTTTGTTTTATTTTGTTTTGTTTTGTTTTATTTTATTTTATTTTATTTTATTTATGTTTCCCAAGCACTGGTTCCAGATGCCATATCTTTTCCTTTATCAATAGCCTGTAGTGCATCCTGAAACACATCGTCAGTGCTGTGTGATCACATTCATTACTCTTCGGTAATTAAATGGTGGAACGTACCCCTCCCCACCTTGTCTAGAACTCTATAACCACGGTAGATGCAACAGGGGTTTCTTAGTACCAAAATTCCCAGTGTAGATTCCAAATGTGTGGTGGCAATATTTGCATCAATTCTGAAAATCAATGTATGTTTGACGTATATTTATACTCACAAAACATTTTTCATGACCACTGATAGACCAGAAGTGATAGGTGATCAATTCTCACACTGTGAAGGCAAGGAGGGTTTTCAGTCATTGAACTAATTCATCAAAATGTTTACTAATGGTGGAGGGGTGATGTATGGGAATTCTGCATATTATGCATGATTGTTTTGTAAGCTCACAAATTCTCTAATAAAATAATTAAAATATAAATATTAAATAAATTAAACTTAAAAAATGTTTACTGAGCAATGCAAAGATAATACACAGCTAATATTCTCAGAGGAATCCCAAGTTGGGTAGCTTGAATTTGGACCAAAAATGGCAGGAAACAATAATGTAAATTCAGTTAACTCTAACAGATGTTTTATTGGAAAGTCTTGTATCATTTTTTTTTCCAAAAGGATTAGACAGGTTGTATTTTAGTAAGACATACAATGAATAGGAAATAGCTTAAAAGATATCATCAATCTTTTATCTAACTAAGCATGGCCCTTCATTTGGAAGAAAATGATAAAATTTCAAATCAGAACTTCCTTCTCAAGAAGTGCGATAAGAACAGTGGAATGTAACAAAGTATGACCCAGCAAGGACAGATGTGTGAAGCCAGAAGCTCCTATGGGAAATAAAGACAATCTCAGTGTTCTTTAGGTATACTTGAAAAAACCTTTGGGGCCTTACTATCCAAAACATTAATTTATTCTTTGTATTTTCAAAAGAAGAATACATTTATTATAATTAGAGTTCATCCAGGTTTGGGGCACAGAGGAACTATAAACTCCACAGTCATCCCTCTTAAAATCTCAGGGAGTGGAACTTACCTATTCCTATGATCAGAAGCCAATGAAAAAAAATAAAGTTAATTACTCATGTGCATTCACAGTGTTGTAAAATACATATAAGATCTCCTTTTTGCATACATAGAAATGGGGCTTGGGGAACTTCAAGTGCTTGACAAAATTCAAACATGGAATTACTTTACCAGTGTGGACTTTACTGCACCAGAATGCTGAGATAATGCCTAATTTGCATGTCTGTTGCAGACCAGAGTAACTGATATACTGGGAGAAAGCATCCTGGAGATACATTCCAACCCTTTCCATATTGGGAAGGCAAGGGAGAACTGTCAGAAAGAGGGTGGTTTCACAATGTGAATGTGGGAGAGACTAGGTGAATTGTGATGATGATTGATGGGCAACTGAGTTTGAAAGGACCAAAGTGATTACTCCATATGCAGTCATCACAGATGGACTGTGAGGGCATAGAATAAAAAGAAGGGCTAAACCAACAACTGTAGCATCATCTGTGAGTGTCAGAGTCCCTTCTGTGAAGGGTAGAAACTTTGTTGACTCATAGTTGATAATTTGCAGAAAATTCATAAATGTCACCAAGAGATGGAAATCATAAGGTCACTTATGAGGTAATAGTAGAATTTTTGAGGAGAAATAAATCTTTGCAATGATCTGATCTGACTCTGTATTTCTAGAAATATTCGGTGGTTTACCTGAAGGTCTTGAGCTGCCCAGTGTACTACACCCAATATTTCTATATTTTTAGCATAAAAAGTAGCATTTCCAGTAAAGCAATAGGTTCCTCATAGCCACAGTGTTTTACCAAACAGTCTCAGAAAAACTCAATCTTCAAAATATAAGCCATCCTACTCCAAGTGCTGTGCCATTTTGGGAAAGAAAGATGACAATGAAAGTTATGCAACTACCTTGAATCCAAATTTTATGTCATAAACTGTGCCCCTGAAAGTAGGCAACCTGGCTAAACTACCAAAGACCATAAGAACAGCAAATCAGATGTTTTAAATAGATTGGAATTCATCAACCTTAACTGAAATTACTAGAAAATTACCTCAGTTTATCTTCAATACCATGAAAAACAAACACAAGAATGTAGCTTACTGATGATGAGCTAGTAGCACCATCTCCCTTTGATAACATCCGTGAATTCAGAGCATGCAGCATTAAAAAAGAAGTGAGCAGTCATGGGATCCTGAAGCCCTGTAAATATTACAAATCTCCAAGTCAGTGATGGCAGACATGCTAGATTCTGTTTAAATGCATGTCTAAGGACACATTTAAAGTCTTAAAAGAGCACGTGACTCAGGCCATTTGGCATGCGCCTTTCATGTAGGGGGTCCCAGGTTCACTTCCTAGTGCCTCTTGGAGAAGGCGAGCAAACAATGAGCATGACAGATGAGAGAACCATTTGGGGAGGGGACAAATAAAGAAAAATAAAGTAAATAAATAAATCTTTTTAAAAAACCAGAATGGGTTGAATTAGAAAAAAAAAAAACAAACACACACACACTTATTTCTCCCTAAGAAAACTGGTTACAAAATTAGTCAGGATGGCTCATGGTGTTTCCAGAATGAGAAAGTATATGCTGACCCACAAAGGACAAAGTGTAGCATAAGGACCTCGTCTTAAGGTCTTCATCATGAGGAATTCCTTTGCATAGGAGGTTTGTTTTATTCCCTGGAGCCTTCAGGAGAGAAACATCCAATAGGGAAAAATATTCCCTAAGCTTCGGTACCCTCTAATTTCACTCTCCTATGGATAATTACAATTTCATCTTAATATAGACACAAAATTATACAAAATGTAAATGCATTTTTTAAAGAAATAAAGCATTGTTTTAGGTTTTTATATGCCAAACACTGTTTACAGAGCATAATAATAGGGGCTCTCTATTCAAGATTTATCATGTAGCAAGAGAGAGTCTGAAATATTTGCTTATGATGCTAATTTTGTCACATACTGCTACAGACATTTCAAAAAATACAATCATTTTATTATTGGTGTACACCACAGTGATCAACTAACATTTTTATTAATACAATTAGTTTTTTATTGTGTTAAAGTTCATATAACATAAAATTTACCATTGTAACCATTTTAAAGTGTACATAGCAGTGTCATGAAGCACATTCACAATATTGTGCAGGCATCAACACTATCTAGTTCCAGAATTTTTCATCACCTCAAATGGAAACACAAGACCATTAATCAGTTTCTTTCTGCTCCCCCTACTTCCCAGCCCTGCAAGCACTAATCTGCTTTCTGTTTCTATGGATTTGCCTACTATGAATATTTTATATTAATGGAATTATACAATATGTGGCTTTTTGTGTGTTTCTTTCCTACTTAACACAATGTTTTCACGGTTCATCTATGTTGTAGCATGTATCAGTACCTCCTTCCTTTTATAGTTGAATAATATCCCATTGTGTGGATATACTACATTTTGTATTTCCAGCTGTCTCTTCACGGTTGGGTTGTTTCCACCTTTTGTCAATTGAGAAGATACAGTTGCTATGAAAATTCATGTACAAGTTTTTGTTGGAACACTTGTTTACGATACTTTTAGCTGTACACTTAGGAGTGGAATCACTGGGTCATATGGTAATTTAACTTATTGAGGAACTGCTGAACTGTCTTTCATAATGGCTGCACCATTTTATATCCCTATCAGCAATATAGGTTCCAATTTATCTACACCCTCACCAATACTTGTTATATTCTGTTTTATTTTACTTTTTCAATAATGACCATTCTAGTGGGTGTACACTGATACCTCTTTGTGGTTTTGATTAGCATTTCTCTAATAGATAATGCTGTTGAGCATCTTTTCACATGCTTGTTGTCCATGTGTATATCTTTGGGGAAATGTCTAGTTAAGTTCTTTGTCTATTTTTTAAATTGGGTTGTTTGTCCTTTTGTTGTTGGGATGTAAATGTTCTTTAGGTATTCTGAGTATTAAGTCTTTATCAGATATATGATTTGCCAATATTTTCTCCCATTATGCAAGTTATCTTTCCACTCTTTTGTTAATGTTCTATAGTGCACAAAAGGATTTTTTTTTATTTTGATGAAGTACAATTTATTGATTTTTAATATTGGTTTCTTTTTGTGCATTTGGTCTCATATTTAAGAAACCATTGCCAAATATAAGGTCATACAGATTTATGCCTATGTTTTCTTCTAAGAGTTTTATAATTGTAACTCTTAAATTTAGGTCTTTGATCCATTCTGTATTAAATTTTGCATATGGTATGAGGTAAGGTTTCAACTACATTCTATAATATGTGGATATTCAGTTCTCCTATCATCATTTCTTGAAGAAATTGTTCTTTAACCCATTGAATGGTTTTGGTAGTCTTGTCAAAAATTAATAAACCATAGATGTATGGATTTATATCTGTACACTCAATTCTATTCCATTAATTTATATGTCTAATTTTATGTTAGCACTACACTCTTTTGATTACTTTGACTTTGTAGTAAGAGCTGAAATTTGGAAGTGCGAGTCCTCCAACTTTGTCTTCAAGATTGTTTTAACTATCTGGAGACCATTTCAACTTCCATTTGAACTGAGTATTGGCTTTTCCATTTCTGCACAAAAAGTCATTAAGGTTTGATAGGGATTACAGTGAATCTGTATATTTCTTTGGGGAGTATTGCCATCTTAACGGTATTAAGACTTCCAATCCATGAACATAGCAGGTCTTTCCATTTATTTAGGATTTTTTAAATTATTCCAACAATATTTTGCAGTTTTCAGTATACTAGACTTGTACCTCTTTGGTTACATAAATTATTTTTTGGATGTTATTGCAAATAGTATTACTTTCTTAATATACTTTTTGTATTGGTTGTTGCTTATGCATAGATAAAACTGAATTTTGAGTGTTGCTTTGTATCCGGCAACTTTGCAGAATTTCTTTATTAGCTCTAACAGTTTGTGGATTCATTAAGATTTCTCACATAACAGATAATGTCATCTGCAAATAGAGATAAGTTTACCTCTCCAGTTCTAATGTGGATGCCTTTTATTTATTTTACTTGCCCAAATGCTCTGGCTAGAACTTCCAGTACAATGTTTAATAAAACCAGTGAAAGTGAGCATCTGTGTAAGTGTTCCTGATCTTAGGGAGAAAGATTTCAGTCTTTCACAATGGAATATGATGCTATCTATGAGCTTTTCATATATGTTCTTTATTATGTTAAGGAAGTTATCTTCTATCCTTAGTTTATTTTTAATCATGAAAAGGTGTTGGATTTTGTGAAATACTTTTTCTGCATCAACTAAAATATTCATGCCTTTTCCCCTGCATTCTATTAAGGTGTGTATTATGTTGATAGATTTTCTCATGTTGAACCCACCCTTGCAATCCTGGGATAAATCCCACTTGGCCATGAAGTATAATCCTTTTAATATGATGCTGGATTTGGTTTGCTAGTATTTTGTTGTGGATATTCTTTTCTTTCATGTCTTTGACTACTATACACCTTTGAGTGTAGTATGTAATGGAGTAACATTTGCTTCAGTGGGCAATATTTTTTTATTTTTCTGACTGGGGGCCCTAACTGCACAATGATTAATTTGAATCTTAGCTTTGTGTAGTAAAAAGGGCTTTAGGTTACCGTAATTGCTAAAATTTCAGCCCGTGAATCAATCAGGCCTGGATTTGCACATGGCACTAGCACTAACTGACTCTTGATCAGGCCTCTTAAGATTACTTGCCTTCAGTTTTTGTAAACTCTATAATAAAGGATTTTAAAAATATGATTCTAATTCTTAAGCTCTGTGTAAGTAAGGTCTGTGTCTGTCCTAGTCACTTCTGTATTCCCTATTGTACCAATATATGGTTTGATACCTTGCATGTTGATGGCACCCAACAAGTATTATTGAATGGATGAATGAATGAATGAATGAATTATTCTGCCTTTATACTGTTAATCAAATGATATACTTTTTCTCATATTACCAAGCAAAATAGACATTGAAATATATGATTGACACAATCTACTGCCTACAACCCAATATGAGTCATTTTGCAGCAATGAAAATTATATCTGCTTTCTGAACCTTTCCTGAATTATTCAAATCATTCCTAAATTAACTCTGAAAGAAAGTATTGTGAACCCTACCTTACAGATAAGATCCCTGAGACTCTAAGTGGGTGATGACTTGCTCAAGTACACATGGTCATTAAGTGGTGGAGCAAAGACTGCATATAGATTGCACCACTACACAATATTTCTGTCCTACCTACTCTCACTCCCTTGGTGACCTCATCTAGTCTAATGGTTTCATACACTAACTATATACTGATGACTCTCCAATTTATACCCCTGGCCTGTGCCTCTATGCAATCTTCAGATTCATATATGCAGCTGCCTATGTTGGATCTTCATTTAGATGCAAATCCTGAACTTAACATTCTAGAACAAGCTCCAGCTGCAGCCTTTCTGTATCTCAGTTGATGGCAAGTCTATTCTTCCAGTTGCTGAGGCCAGAAACCAAGGACTCAACTTTGACTTCTCTCTTTCTTTTCTACCTCTATATATAATCAATTAGCAAATCCTATGAAGTTTATCTTTAAAATTAGCAAGATAACAATCATATCTCACAGCTAACTCATTTTCCTGTCTCTACCAGAAAAATTGTATTAAAATGTAAGTCAAATCATATCCATCTTCACTGAAAACTCTTCACTCTGTTCCACCTCACCCTGAGTAAATATCCAACATTGTTATAATAGCCCACAAAACTCTATCTTAGCTACATCCCTCCATATCCATTACCTTTAGAATCCCATTTCGAAGCCACCCAAATCTAAATTAACATCTGAAGCAGATTTTTATTGCAGTCTCTGGTCATGCTTGTACATAGCCTTCCTCTGAAGAAAAATGACAACTGGGTTGCCAAAAACACAAAGCAAAACCAAAAAAACCTTATAGGCAGCTACTGACCTAAAATTATCAAAATACTCTTATAAGATCAAAAGGAAATTACTGACTGTAGATGTCAGGGTCTATTTCTGAGTTCTTGATCTAGTTTCATTGGTCAATCTGTCTGTCTTTATGCCAGTACCATGCTGTTTTTACCACTGTACCTAAGTAATATGCTTTGAAGTCAGGAAGTGAGTCCTCCAACTTTTTTCTTCTTTTTAAAGACATTTTTGACTATTCATGGCCCCTTGTCCTTACTCGGTTGGGCCAGAAAAGCCTATTCAACAAAGGGTATTGGAGGAGCTGGATATCCATATCCAAAAGAAAGAGGCCCCTATCTCACACCACATACAAAAATTAACTCAAAATGGATCAAGGACCTAAATATAAAAGTGACAAATTTAAAATTCCTAGAATAAAATGTAGGAAAGCATCTTCAAGATCTTGTGGTAGGTGGTAGTTTCTTAAACCCAAAGCATAAGCAATGAAAGAAAAAATAGATAAATGGACCTCCTCAAAATTAAACACTTCTGTACCTCAGAAGACTTTGACAAAAGGGTGAAAAGACAGGCAATGCAATGGGAAAAAATATTTGGCAATCATATATCCAATAAGGGTTTAATATCCCTGATATATAAAGAGATCATACAACTCAATAATAAAAAGACAAACTACCTAATTAAAAAATGGGTAAAAGACTTGAAAAGACAATTGTCCAAAGAAGAAATACAAATGGTGAAAAAGCACATAAGAAAATGTTCAACATCACTAGTGATTAGGGAAATGAAAATCAAAACTACAGTGAGACTTCATTTCACACCTATTAAACTGGCCACTATTAAAAAGTAGGAAAACTGTAAGTGTTGGACAAGACGTAGAGAGAGAGGAATGTTTATTCATTCACTGTTGGTGGGAATGTAGAATGGTAGTCACTGTGGAGGACTGTTTGGCAGTTCCTAAGGAAGTTGAATATAGACTTACCGTGGGACCCAGCATTACTATTACTAGGTATATATCCAGAAGAACTGAGAGCAGTGACACAAATAGACATCTGCATACCGATATTCACAACAGCGTTATTTATGATTGCCAAAAGTTGGAAACAACCCAGGTGCCCATCAACCAATGAATGGATAAACAAATTATGGTGGATAATATGATGGGATATTATGCAGCAGTAAGTATAAATGAGGTTGTGAAGCATAGGACAATATGAATGAACCTGGAGGACATTATGTTGAGCGAAGCAAGCCAGACACAAAAGGACAAATACTGTTTGATTGTACTATTATTAACTAAATATACTGTGTAAACTCATGGAGTTACTAATTAGAATATAGGTCACCAGAAAATAGAAGGAGCATAGAGAATGGAAAGATTAGGGTTAATCTGTGCAGAAGTGGTAAAAAGGTTGTTTGTAAATCTTTGGAAATAAATAGAAACAGTGAAAGCACATTTTAGTATTTGTAACTAGCAGAGCTATTATATGGGTATGAGAGTGGTTGAAAGGGTAAGTCTAAGGTCATATATATTACTAGAAGGAAAGCTAAAAAATGTAACATGGGACTGCATAACATAGTGAAACCTCATATAAAATATGAATATGGGTGATATTGCATATATTAGACTGTTTTTTACAAAACATAAATACAAATAAACTAGAGAGACAGCAACAGAATAGCAGTTATGTATGGCAGGGGAAACAAAGAGAGATTGAGAGGTGATGAGCTCTTTTTTGTTTGTTTTTTCATTTGTTTTTTTCTTTCTTAAAATTATTACTGAAATAATGAAAATGCTCTAAAATGATTGAAGTAATGTATGCACAACTACTTGATTTATTGAATACTATTGATTGTACACTTTGGATGGATTTATGCTTTATTAATATGTATCCATAAAATTGATTTGTGAAAAATAGAAAATTATGCTGAACACTACATATAATAACTAGTGAATTTAAGAACAAAATTTGCCCCTAGATAATCTTCAGAAAGAGAAATTCTCCATTACCAGTTAGGAGTACTGTAAAAGACTTAGCAGAAATAAAAGAGCTTACTGGCCTGTTTTGCTGTCTGCAGCCTGGAATTATTTCCTATGCAGAGGAGTCAGCCATTCATCATTAGGAAAATCACAGTGCTCGGGGGGCAACTTCTATTTGCTTCTCTCCAATGTATGTTATAGAAATTAAACTTTTTCTTTTTCCTGAGTGTATAAATATGCTGTGATGGAAACTGTGACTTTTCAGTTTTGAAAGCCCATAACCACTGGACAATGTTTCATTAAAGAATGACTCACTTCATTTAGATTTAACAAGCCCTATGTCTCTCGCTTAGATAATCAATAAAGAATCAATAATGCCCACATATTTGAGGAATTAAATTTTACCAAGATAGAGTGCATGATATGGTTTTCTGGCAACTCTGTTGAAATCCAGAGTTTAGTATTTGAACATGACTCACTATATCTATAGAAATCTGAAAACACTTTTCAAATGCCAAAAAATTCATTCAGAGGACCTCAGTGATTTGGGGAAAGAAAAAGTCAAACACTACTCAATTTAATTATTTGATTGCTTTGCTTAACAGACAAGGCTTTTGTTAAATTAATTGAGGTTTACAGTAAGAATGGTGACTTGGCATTCTGAGGAGATGTATGGGTATTTCATAGTTATTTCTGAATCTTTTCCACTGAGGACCTTTTCATTCATGTTCTTTCTAAGAACTAGGTTGTCAACCAGAGATCTCAGAGGACTATTGTCACAGGAAGAAGATTCTTCACTGGCTCAGTTCCACTACAAAGATGCTGTAAATCAGCATCTTTAATATCTCCCTCTGAGCTTGAGTTTCCTATCTCCCAAGAAAGAAGCACTGAGATCCTTATCTAAGAAGTCTCTGATTCGTGTGACTTATAATAAAGAATGTGAGGACCAAGGGGGGGAAAAGCCTGTGATAGTAATCTATTCCATTGGGTGTCTTCACACTATACCTTAATGCTCATGAGATGTAAGTGTGGGCATCCTTGGAGAATGCCTCCAATTGCAATTTTGTAGGGTTGTGGAATGAAGGATTAGAAATAAAAAGGAGTTTTACATACTGAGCTTCTAAAGATCACGTGACTTCAACTGGGTGGAAGTTTGAGGCAAAGTAGTTGCCACCTGTATGTTCTAGAATAAAATCTCCCACTCCTTTGTCGGCTAGCCATATTGATTACAATTTATTCAGAGGTAAAGTGGATTCTTAAGAGTACTTACTACAATGTAATGCCCACTTACAAGTTTGTTTGTTTGTTTTTAAAGAAAAGAAAAGAATCAAACCCTGGACCTCCCATATGGTAGATGGGAGCCCAATCACTTGAGCCACATCCGCTTCCCACAAGGTTTTGTTTTTTCTCATGAGAGATGGAAGCATCTTAGTCTCACAGCAGTGGTTTATATTGATGATTTTCCTGGATGCATTTGAAAAATAAGCAACCTAATTTAATTTAATGCAATTAAAATATGTATTACACACCTCTTAAGCAAAAGGTACTGATACAAAGAAAATATTGCTAAACAACAGCCTCGTTCCTCAAAATAATCACTGCCCAAGTTGTCAAACAGAATAAAGTTAAGAAGCCTATATTCTACAACCAAATACTGGCCCTTGGCTTCCCCAATTTCAGGGTCTAATCAACAACAGAGAAGTAGGGATTGTAGGGCTGAACTTACCCAGTTTCATAGCAAGAATTAGTGCTCCTGAAAACAGGAGAAAGGATATATCCATGCACCTGGAATTTAACAATATAAACCAGTTTAAATATCATCAGCATGGAGTGTCTTTCAACTGTAAGATAAAAGTACAAAATGTTCAAGGTTCTTTCTGAGAATGTATCAAGCAAGGTATTAGTTATTGATGTGTTATCATTATGATTAGTTATTCTCTTTGAGAACACTGCACAATGACAAAAAAGCTGGTTCTAAGAGCATTTGAAGAATAGGAATTGATATGGTTATGCTGGAAAGGAAAACCAAAAATAAGATTACTAAATATATATCTTTGTTTACCTTTCTACATACATTAAATTCCTACCACCTGCTGCTAATTTCTTTACCAGATATAAAGTTATAATTATTGGTTGATGTCTACAAATTAATTTCTAATCTTACTAGGTTGTAAACATCAGTTAAAAAGTATTTGCAGTACTAGGCTATCTCTAAATGACTAAAAATGGCTTATTTGGGATATTAAAAAAAAATTATTTTAGGTGTTACAATTTGTGTTTAGGCCCACAGATTTTCATGAAAAACAATGCTACTGTGACGAAGTAAACAGCACACAGGTGACATGATCTTTCCTATAGAAAACCCTAAAGAATCCACAAGAAAACTGTTAGAACTAGTTAACAAATTCAGCAAAGCTGCAGGCTACAAGATTAATATACAAAAATCAGCTATGGTTTTATACACCAGCAATGAAAAGACCATAAAAGATGTGTTTTAAAAATTCCACAATAGTTCATAGAAGAAGAAAAAAAAAAAAACTAGTAATTAATCTAACCAAGGAGGTGACAGATTTAAACTGTAAAACACTGCTGAAAGAAATTTAAATAAATAAATAAATAAACCCACTAGCCATCATTTTGCTTTCTCCCAAGCTTGGGATAATTTCTTTCTTTCATATCATAATTAAAACAAAAATTTCCCTTAGTAAAATAATGACTTTGAAAACATTTGAAGCAACATATCCGATTTGTTGGAATGCTAGTTTTTCCTGTGGTTAATTCTCATCTTATTGGCCATTCTTTACAATTGGACATATTGAGTCAGATTTAGAAGCTAATTTTGGTTCACATGCTGTCTGCACATGATCAGGAACTCATTCTCAACCAAGAGCAGCTGCATCTCATCTCATGGGGTTGTTCAAACTGGGGGAGGGACTGGAATTCAGCCCTCTGGCTCTACAGAAGCCATTGTGACTGGGTCTTTTCTGTCTGTGGTGGGCAATGGCTAATGCACACCTGATGTTATAAATATCTACACGTTCATAGAGGGAAATTTGCCAGCTATTACTAGAAATCTTAAATGCTATTGGCAATACCATGTCAAGATTTATTTATAAGAATATAAACAATTGCAGCATTATTTATAATAGAAAAACTAGAAATAAAAAAAAAACAGCAATTGTTAAAAAATAGTCATTATATGGAATATTATGCATCAGTTAGTAATGTTGTTAAGAACATTTATTTAATGGTATGGAAAGGCATGTGTGTACAGGATGATTCCTTTTTTTGGACTTTTTAAACTAGTAAATACATGTATGTGTTTGTGTATTTTTACATAACAAAGACTAATGACATTCATCAAAATACAAATGGTGACTGTAGGATTTTGGGTTAGTTAAATTTTTTTTTCTTATTTGTAATTTCTAATTTTTCTGTAGCAAGTATTTAAACATGTAATAATCATTCAAACACATGTTATTAAATGTTTGACACTGAAAACACAAAGAGAGATGGTAGTATGCTATCAGAGCAAGCAAAAAACATTTTATGTCCTTTTCCGATAAAGGAAAACTGAACTTGTTGTTATGCAGGCCAGCAGAAGAAAAAAGATCAGGTCATAGTAACAGAGACGACACTTGTAGAGGACAGAAATGATGTGCATTACGTAGATAAGTTGAGGAGCTGCCCTTGGAAAGAAAATGGTCTCTTTCTTCATCATAGCACTGCGAATACAAATGAAGTTGAATAGCACTGATACCTACTGGGCTCAATCAACAGTCAAAGCCGAATTCACTACAGTTTAGTAAAAATCACTTTTGTTTATAAAAATCATTAATTTTTTAATGATTAATTTTTTTTTGTTTATAAAAATCAGTTTAGTAAAAATCATTAATTCCGCAGATGAACAAAACGAATTCTAGGAAGGGTTCATGGGTTAGCATCATTAGTGGAATTAAACTCGTATTCTTTTTTAATTGATACGTGCTAGTGTGGAGGCAGAAGGCAGTTAAAGATGCTGAATAAAGTGGTGACATTTTTTATGTTTGTCATCATAACCAGCATATTATGTCTGAGATCCCACCATATTGGTTAATTGAGCATTTGGGGATTGATGAGTTTATTTTCCAGTAATCAGAATAAAAGAAAAATGACTTATTGCCATGGTACTCAAACTTTAGAAGACACCTGGTGGACTCACTAAGGCTTCACACCCAGAGTTTCTAATTCACTAGGTCTGAGTGGGGGGAGGCCTGATAATTTGCATTTCTGGCAAATGCTTAGATGGTGCAGATACAGCCAGTCAGGGACCATCTTTGGAAAATCACTTATATATTGCTTTTCTACTAAGTGTGGTCTGAGGACCAGCTGCAGTAACATCCCCCAGGAGCTTGTTAGAAAGGCAGAATGTTGACTCTACTCCAATTGGACAGAATCAGAACCTGCATTTTAACAGGATCCTCATGCAAGTTTTATACGCATTACAGTTTGGGGAAGCAATTGTTTGGTACAGAGTCCTTCATATATGAATTGAGTAAAGAATAGCTGGAACTTGGGTATTCTCTATTTCAAATATATTTTTCTCAAGGAGAGGAGTGATACCTAAAACAATAATTCAAAATTTGTAAATCTATTTAAAGCCATTCAGACTTCTGAGCTCTGCTGCTGTTTAGCAGTAGCTCAAACTCCTCACTCTTGCTTCCTTTATTCCAAAAGAAGAGAGAAAAAAAGATTTGGAATAGATGAGCGCATCATTTTTGGATTCATCAAATCAATTTCACATAGCTTTTCACATAGCTTAAAAACTCAAGAAATCCAATGAAATCCGATGGATCACCAATGGACAGGGGGAAATGAATAAGCCATTTCATTCCTCCAACACTAACAGCTCAAAGTCAGCTGTTAGCTAGCCTTCTACCGCTGATACTGTGGCCTTGAAGTTATCACTATGGCCAGCTTGCTTTCTGTGTCTCCGGTGGGCAGTAAGGAGGATGTGGGATCATGAGATGGTGGGGACGGTGTTTGTTATCTCCTTCCCCATCGTAAAATTAGCCTTGGAGTTGACAACCAGAGGAAGAACAATTGCTTCTTTATTTACCTCAAGTAAATTTCAGGGCCTTCTATTCTTTTTAAAAAATTTTTTTTCTTTTTTAAATTTTTAAAGAAGATTTAGATTACATAAGTGTTACATAAAAAATATAAGGGATATGCCATATGCCCCACTCCCTCTCCATCCCATACCCACATCAATAACATCCCTCATTAGTGTGGTACATTTGTTACAATTGATGGACACATATTGAAGCACTGCTACTAACCGTGGACTATAGTTTACTTTAGAGTTTATACTCTATACCACACAATTTTATTGGTTATGACAAAATATATAATGGCCTGTATCTGTCATCATAATTTCATGCAGGACAACTCCAATGTCCTGAAAATGCCCCCATATTTCACCTATTGTTCCCTCTGTTTCCCCTCAGAACCTCTGGTGACCATTGCTTTTATATCAATGATAAAAGTTCTTCCATTGCTAGAATAATAATGTCTCTAATAGAATAAAAGTAAGTCTACTTCAGTCCACTGTTCATTTGCCAGTCTTGACGATTTGGGGATGGTGATGCCCATTCTGTTTCTAATTGAGAGGGAGCTTAGAGCCCATGGGGCAGATGGATAAAATTATCTTGCTTGCAGTTGCAGACACTCTGTTCCTTGGGATGGGTGTTGGAGGACCTTCTATTCTTAGCTTTCTCTTTCTTCCCCATCTTGTCTTTTGAAGTACGAAACCTTCTGAAGAAAGGATATTTATATTTAATTTGATTCTCAGAGCCAGAGGAAAGGAAAACAAAATTTCATTTCTAACAGTTCTCATCTTCCTTAAGAAGAGGTTAGCTCCCTGTGTGTTTGTAATAGGATAAAGTATTGGGAATCTTGAGAGCTCAGATTTCTGAGAAATAGGGGAAGAGGCTACCTTATCTGGTCGTCCAGTCTTGGAATTTCCTTGAAAGCAAAGTGAGCCCAGAATGTTGATTTGCTCTCTCATGTTTCAGAATGGTTTCTCCCACCACCAGCCCCCATTCTATGTACGCATATGAGTGCATGCGCACCCACAAATGCACCCACATGTTCATTAACACACACTTTCCTTTTCCCTTCCCCTACAGAAAGGTTCCTTCCTTCTCTACTATGGCCCTCACCCAGGCAGTTTGTGGTTGTCAGGAGCACAAATCAGTGGTCAGATATAACATCCTGTTTCATATTGTTCCTTCTGTTCCTTTGGTCGAGAACTGCCCCAAGTGAAGTGAAACTCAGGAGCTGAGAAACCAAGTCACTGTGAGAGGATGGGAAATTGTCTTCTGAGAGAATTCAGGTGAGTTGTTACTCTGGGAACTGACTTTCTTGGGGAAAAAAAACAGATAAGGACATTTTGTGTTATGCATTTGAAATCATGGGCACAGGATGTATTTTAAGAAAGTTGAATTTGTAAAATGCATCATCTAAGAGGCTCCCAGGGGCTCTCAGTTTACTTCTTCTGACTTCTTTCTAACCACGGCAGATTTGCCAGATTTAGCTAATAAAAGTGTTGTAGTATTGCAT